>CAUYMX010042519.1:0-18488 GCA_963573855.1 Lepilemur septentrionalis
CCATGGCACTCACTCTAGCCTGGGCAGCAGAGTGATACTCTGTCACAAAAAAAAAAAAAAAAAATGCTCATTAACAGTGCGCTACCTCCCTTTAGCACAGAAGAGCTAAGCAGGGAAATATACTTACCAGGGATTGGACAACAACATCTACTAACGTAGCAAAGAAACCCCTACTGGCATTGAGTTTCTCATGGGAGTATCGAACAGCCCGGCGGAGAATCCGTCTCAACACATACCTGTAAGAGGCAGAAACAAGTCCCCTGCTGGACAACATTCCCAGCTGAGGTTTTTATAGGGGGTCCTTGGGACTTCTACCCAAAGCAACGTGACCAACTTTTTGTCTTGCTCTTTCAGAGACGTTCTTTTATCGGGAACGTGCTTCTTCTGGCATTCCCTGAGGTCATTAATTCCAGTGTAAAATTCAGTAACATACCCACAAATACATGTCAAGGATGACCTAGGGTAAACCCTGGTTTGTTTTCTTTCCATATTTGGCCACCCGGAAAGGGAAGCAAGAAGCACAGACCAGATATGTACTTGATGCCCTGCCTGTCAGTAATCAGTTTCCTGGGGCTAGTCAATACTCGCTCCTACTCTGCTCCTGCCAATATCCCACCAGCTTTAAATAACAATCCTATCATCTTGTACTGAGCAGCAAAGGTTTAATACAACTCTTCAACATTAGCTGAAATTCCCTTCATCCCTTAAAAAAAAGTGGGAGATTCCTTCCAACTACCCAGAAGACAAAAGAAACAATAAAGTATGGCTTTAATTTCCACAAAGAGTCATAAAACTCATGGTGTCAGTCCGACCGCTGCCCCGTGTGTAACATACTCACCCTCGCCCCGTGTTGTCAGGCCGGCCGCCATCAGCCAGGGCCACAGTGATGGTCCGAGCATGGTCAGCCAGCACCCGGTAGGCCATGTCAATCCCATCGGCATCGTCAGCACCAACTTTCCCAGTGTACGGCCGGGCGCCTGTGCCCTACAGATAAAAACCAGGAGGTGGCCCATTAGGAAGCAGCCCTTCCGGTACAGTCTTGCCCAAGTCTTGCCTCTGGGAATCCCCAGAGGATTGAGGAGCATTAGGAGAAAGATGGTCACCTTGCCAGATCCTCTACCCCAAGAACAGTGACAGTGGGAGAGTAAGGAGACTCCAGCCAGCCCCCTACTCAACAAATTACACTGCCTTGTGCTTAGAGCCTCACATCGTCATCAACAATGAAGTGGGAAGATGACAACTGGTGCCCTTGGCCCGCAAAGCATAAGGTCGTTATGGCAGCACTGCTAAGAGTCCAGCCTGGAAACCTCCACAGAACTTTGAACCGGTTGCAACAGGACCAGTACCTTCTGAATGGCTTCAAAGTAAGGGACAAAAAGGTCAGTGTCATAGTTGGACATCTTATTCTGCAGCACAGACACCAGTCGCTCCAGGCCCATCCCTGTGTCAATGCTTTTCTTGGGAAGAGGTTTCAGAATGCCGTCAGTTTCCCTGTATGATGCAAAGGGAGAGGAAGTTGAAGCAGGGACTCGGGCTACCACCCCACCAGTCCCTGCTGGTTAGAACTCAGGCACATAGCACAGTTTGTCGGCTGTGGCTATTTGCCATTTGCCTCTGCCTGGATGGGTGAGAAGAAGGGAGCGGAGGGAAAAAGGAAGGAAAAGTACTCTTGGGCCCACTTAAGAGTGAGGCAACTTCAAGGAAATTAGCTTTAAAATAGCAGCCCAGAGAAAGGCGAGGCTTTCGGGTTTGGCAGAGTGAAAATAAGCGAGAGTCCGGTTCCAGCAGCAATCTTCCGGTGTGACAGTCGGCATGGAGGTTCCACAGAGCAAAGAGGGTGCCGGCGAGGCCATGGCTCCCGCACAGCAGGAGTCGTCGAGGCCGGAGTATATGGAAGAGCCGCAGCTGCCCAGTCTCAAGGAAGATACATTTCAACAGTATGTAAGACCAGAGGCTAACACACAACTTTCTGATTTCTGCATGAATCTTACTGGAATTAGGATCAGGTAGACAGAGCTGATACCTTCCCTCAGGTACTAAAAAAAGTAATTGGATGAAATTGAAGGAATTAGGAACAAAGTATAAATATTGCATATTAACAGATGGTTCTCGGGATATGAGTAAGTTTTTGAACATTCAGTGCCAACTCAGCAGGCTCAAATATCCTTGTTTTGCTAAAAAGTGGATCAATATTCGAAAGTCATATAGAATCTTTTACAAGGTTCCTAGAAGCCAAACCAAACTGACAATAATGCTTGAAAAATTAGGAATGGATTATGATGGGCAGCCTCACACTGGTCGCGATGACTCTAAGAACATTGCCCGAATAGCAATTCGAATGCTTCAGGATGGATGTGAACTCCGGGTCAATGAAAAAATGCATGCAGGACAGCTAATGAGTGTGTCCTCCTCCTTACCAGTAGAGGGCACTCCGCCTCCACAAATGCCACATTTCAAAAAGTAACAGCATTTTTGTCTGGATCATTCTACTTGCAGTTGCTACAAAAAGGTAGCAGAATTGAATTAGTCCTGCAGTGCAAACTTTAAGCACCTAAAACATGTAAGATCTTATTACAGTAAATGATAGATATAGGTATATATGTATGTGAGCAGATTATATGGGAGGGCATATTGAATTCTTTGTCACCAGCACTTTTGATATGAGCAGTATGTGTTACACAGTAGCAGTTCCTGCTTAGAACTGAATTTTATAATTTAAGGTGTCCAGGGTGTTCCTTTTGGTTTTAAAATGCAAAAATCTTACTGGTTCTTCCCTTGAATTTCATATCTTATTGATGTTGAAGTATAGAAGATATTTCTACATTAACATCATTAGATCAAATCATTTCTTAAAAATGCAGAAAAGATAGGAAGGTAGGCCTTATCTAACCTATGGGTTTTAGAAGTATCATTGTCTTTTTGAGTTTTGAAGTTCATATGCAAAGTTCAGCTACGTGTGGTGAATTTCATAAGGTACTTGGTATATATGTATGTTTCTTTTCAACTCATAATTGGAAGACTTCTAATGGATTATAGGGTCTGGTTGAAAATTCAGTTACTGATGAGATTCATGAAAAGTCAGAAGGAAGCCGGGCGTGGTGGCTCACGCCTGTAATCCTAGCACTCTGGGAGGCTGAGGCGGGCGGATCGCTCAAGGTCAGGAGTTCGAAACCAGCCTGAGCGAGAGTGAGACCCCGTCTCTACTATAAATAGAAAGAAAGAAATTAATTGGCCAACTAATGATATATATAGAAAAAATGAGCCGGGCACGGTGGCTCATGCCTGTAGTCCCAGCTACTTGGGAGGCTGAGGCAGAAGGATTGCTTGAGCCCAGGAGTGTGAGGTTGCTGTGAGCTAAGCTGACGCCACGGCACTCACTCTAGTCCGGGCAACGGAGTGAGACTCTGTCTCAAAAAAAAAAAAAAAAAAAGTCAGAAGGAAATACTATTTAAAGGAATATCCTAAGGGCTGTAGCTCAAACTTTATAACATTAATAAATCAGTGGGGATTTTTGGATTTGGTTGTTTGGTTCCCCTCCCTCATGTGACATGTATCTGCCTTCATTCTTAAATCTAAGAGACCATGCTTTCAAATAGACAAAATTAAGAGTCGACACCTAATTCTACATTTGTATTTAGTATAATAAGTGAGGTTAATAAAGTCAAGTAATACTTTTTAAAACAAATAAAATAAAATAGCAGCCCAAATTACAGTCAGAATAACATTATGGGAAGAGCCTGAAGAAGGTATTATGTGGGATAAGATGAGGTCGCAAAAGAATAGGGCCAGCCCTGTCCCAGAGATCAAAGGTGAAACTTGAAAAATAACAGTTAAAGAAAGTGCCGTAAGATCCCATGATGCCTGTGAAGCTGGCTTCAGCACTGCTCCACTGTCCCCAAAGACAAAGATTAGAAAAGAGCCTTCAGCCCAGAAGAAAGCCACATAGCTCCTAGCTCCTCTTTCTGTCCTCAGCTCTAGGAAAGGTACCGCTCCTTAGCAAGAATGGGGCAGGACCCCAAGGCCACCTGTTATACTGGATAAACACAAGGTTCCAGATCTCCAGCACATTGGGGTCATCCTGGTTGACAAGGTGTGCAGCATCTCGACCACCAATCCGGTCATAGTGAATCTCACTGCAGGGACCACACGGGCCTGTGTCACCCATCTCCCAGAAGTTATCCTTCATGTTGCCGGGGAGGATTTTTCTGTCATCCAGCCTGCACAAGATAAGCCCAGTTATAGCCACTGATAAGGATTCTGTCAAGACTTGCATCCAATACAAAAGAAATCCTTACAATTTTTTTATAAAGAAGTCCTACTCTTTGGTGATGACTAATGCTAAGCCTGTGTGCTTATTAGCAGGCTAAAGAAGCTGAACGCGACTTTCTCAAGAATGACTACCATGGGACTGGGAGCGGTGGCTCACGCCTATAATCCTAGCACTCTGGGAGGCCGAGGTGGGAGGATTGCTTGAGCTCAGGAGTTCGAGACCAGCCTGAGCAAAAAGCAAGACCCTGTCTCTACTAAAAATAGAAAAAGTAGCTGAGCATGGTGGCGAGTGCCTGCAGTCCCACCTACTCGAGAGGCTGAGGCAGGAGGATCGCTTGAGCCCAGGAGTTTGAGGTTGCTGTGAGCTAGGCTGACACCACGGCACTCTAGCCCGGGTAACAGAGTGAGACTCTGTCTCAAAAAAAATAAAAAATAAAAAAAAAACGAAACAATAGCAACAGAGAAACAGTCCTGCTTCCAAGTATAGTCAGAAAGTACACACTAAGGCCGGGCGCGGTGGCTCACGCTTGTATCCTAGCACTCTGGGAGGCCTAGGCAGGCGGATCACTCAAGGTCAAGAGTTCAAAACCAGCCTGAGCAAGAGCGAGACCCCGTCTCTACTATAAATAGAAAGAAATTAATTGGCCAACTTATATATAGAAAAAATGAGCCGGGCATGGTGGCTCATGCCTGTAGTCCCAGCTACTCAGGAGGCTGAGGCAGAAGGATCCCTTGAGCCCAGGAGTTTGAGGTTGCTGTGAGCTAGGCTGACGCCACGGCACTCACTCTAGCCCGGGCAACAAAGTGAGACTCTGTCTCAAAAAAAAAAGAAAGTACACACTAAAGGACAAGAGAATTAAATAAAAGACAAAGACAGCACAGGCAGGCCAGCTGTCTATAGGGGTACACCAGCCCCATTCAGATCCCCCTTGATGCAGCATGTCATGAATTCTATTAAGTTCACAGCAAAGAACACATATAGCTCATCTCTTGTGCTAGATTATATCTTAGAGTATTATGTTAAAAAAAATTTCCTTTTTTCTTAGTCCTGGTTTGATGCCATTACATTTCCATAAGAAATAAACTATTTCATATGAAGAGTACCACTTCAGTAATCTTAGGGACCTTCCATTTCCTATTTTCTACATTTCCATACAGTTTGAATTTTTACAACATATGCATTACATGTACAATTCTTAAAAATATATAAAAAGCAAAAAATGAGAGGCTCATGCCAGCTTTCAACAAAGTGATCAAATGAGCAATTAATGCATCTAAAGATAATTACTCCCACTCACCCCCACCTATATCTCAAAATGCACACCCCAAATGGGTAATGGTGATACACTTCAGGTCACTTAAGACCTCACTCTTACACTGAGGTTAGGAATCGTTTTATTCCTCTGTATCTCAACAAGTAAGTTGCATTCTTACCCCAAATTTTGCCAGATCTGTTTGCACTCCAGATCTGGTTCTAAGCCAGCTGCTTCATCCCCACCAAAGTAAGTTACATAAAGTCTTTCAACTGGAATGCCAAACTCTTGGGTGAGAAGTTCCAGAGCCATCTTACAAGCCAATTCCTACAAAAAGAATGATACAGAACATGGCCCAACCAAAATCTAGCTAGTATGAGTAGAAAAAGACCAGATTCTAGGAATACAGATAAAAAAATGACAATATCCTCAGTATAGACTCAACTAAATTCAGGATCAATTTATATGAGAAGTCCAAATATAAACTGAAATCATCAAATCACAGGGACTACTTCCAGAGAGTCTTAGAATAAATGCCATTCATTCCTGAATCTCCCAGGTAATCATATTTCATATTTTAAAACAAGCAAAATTAGAGCCCAGTTCCCTCCACGGAAATGATCACTTTATTCAAAACCCCAACGGTTCCCTGCTCTGAGCTCACCTTGAAGTAATCTCCAAAAGACCAAGAGCCCAACATCTCAAAGAAGGTGTGATGATAGACATCCTTGCCCACGTCGTCCAGGTCATTGTGTTTGCCTCCAGCCCGGATGCATTTCTGGGTATTGGCAGCTCTGCTCAGCTTTGCCATAGGGTGAGAGGGGTCAATAGTGTTCAGGAAGATGGGTTTGAACTAAAAAAAATAAGAACAGTTCAACTTTTAAAGAGCTATGGGTTACATCAGGTGGCCACACACTGGCAGGAAGAGACAACATACAAACTGCGGTTCGTGATTTAACCAGCCTGGAATACAGACACTTGTCAGAAGCAGGTGGCCTGACAGAGCCACAGCAGAGGGAGCCCATCTTGGAGCAGGTTTTCCTTGGACCTAGTTTCCACCACTGCCGGTGCTACCACAGGGGAAAGCCCCACCAGATCTAAGAGCCGAAGGCTGATGCTGTGGAACCTGTGCTTCTTCACAAGTCTCTGATGTTCAGGGGTTATATCATCTTTCTGAAAGAACTTACTCTAACAATTGATATGCTTGCTTGGTAGTAAGGTGACGAGGAAGAAAAAAATTTAAGACATATTAAGGGAGTGAAATCAGCACATTGATGAATGTTTGGATGTATTAGGATACGGAAGGACCTCGCTCTGAGGATTTATCAAGTCATACTTAGATGTATCATTGTTATTTGTGTCCCTTTGCCTTATTTGTACCACTAGACCTGTGCAATTCAGTAGTGTCCAATTTGGTAACCAGACCCTCATGACCATATAAAATTAATTAGTGATTTTTTTTTTTTTTTGAGACAGAGTCTCACTCTGCTGCCCAGGCTAGAGTGAGTGCCGTGGCGTCAGCCTAGCTCACAGCAACCTCAAACTCCTGGGCTAAAGCGATCCTTCTGCCTCAGCCTCCCCAGTAGCTGGGACTACAGGCATGCACCACCATGCCTGGCTAATTTTTTTTTTTCCTATATATTTTTAGTTGGTCAATTAATTTCTTTCTATTTTTAGTAGAGACGGGGTCTCGCTCTCGCTCAGGCTGGTTTTGAACTCCTGACCTTGAGCGATCCGCCCGCCTCAGTCTCCCAGAGTGCTAGGATTACAGGCGTGAGCCACCGCGCCCGGCTAATTAGTGGTATTTTAAATAATTAAAAATTCTGTTCCTTGGTCACACTAGAGCAATAATCACATGTGACTGGTGGCTACCATATTGGGTAGGAAAGATAAAGAACATTTCCATCATTACAAGAAGTTCTCCTGGACAGTCGTGAGCTAGATCATGAACTCCTTAAAAGCAAAAACTATCTCACTTGTCTCTGTATGTCCAGCACCTAGCACAAGAAAGAGCAAGTGCCTAATAAATACCATTTCAAATTGTTAAAAAAAAAAAAAGCTAAGGTGTATGTGCAGGACTCATACACAACTGAAAACACTTTTTGTAATTTTATAGTCAGTGTTACACACAGTAGAAAATGTTCCCACCATTTCTAACTTCCCATGCCAGAAAAGACATCTGAGAGGAAAAAAATGTCAGCTTATCCCCGAAAAAAATGTCAGCTTATCCCCGAGTGAGGAGCATCCTAAGGGCTGGCAGATCCACTGGGCTATGCAGGCTCCAAGAGAACCATCATAGGAAACCCCGAGAGCACCATCCAACCTGAACCCACTCTGTCGAGGATCAGCCTCGTAAGTATTTTTTCATCATCACAGACACCATGAAAAACTCCTTAAACTGCTTTATAAATATATGATGCTTCCATTATTAGAAACCCTTTTCTCTATCAATAAAACTTTCAAAATGTCCTTTATAATTCAACTGCTCCTAACACAAAACTTACTAATAAAGTTTCTTCAGCAATGGATCTAGATTGGCACTGGTGGAATAGTTTAGAGAAAGGGACAGGCACAGTGGTGTACACCCACAGTCCCAGCTACTCTAGGGCCAAGACAGGAGGAGCACCTGAGCCCAGGAGTTCAAGGCTATAGTGTGCCATGATCTTGCCTGTGGATAGCCACTGCTCTCCAGCCCAGGCAACACAGCAAAGACCTTATTTCTTAAAAAAGAAATAAAGACAGAAAGAAAGGAAGTTAAAAAATAAAATCAACGAAATTGTGCATGGCCTAAAAAGGAAATCAAAGCAAAGCTCTGAAAGAATCCTGAAGAACCCACTTATTTTATAAAGAAAAAAAACAAGGATAATGACAAGATGAAAGAGAATCATGTTAGCTGAATTAACAAGTCTTTTTTCAGGGCTCAGCAAGATGAATTTAGCCTCTGATTCTAATAAAACACAGCTTTTTCCTCAGGAGTAAAAAAAGACAAAACTTCACAAACTGGATGGCAGGCTGTATTTTTCCTGAGAGGCAAACAAGTCTTATCCATGGGTATTGAGGTCTTCCATTATAATAAAAATAATACCTAATATTTGAATGTCTACTCTGTATGAATTACTGTGCTAAACGTTTTGTATGTATTACTTTATTCACTCCTCACTGCAACCTATAGGCAGGCAGTATTACTCCTCATTTCAGTCAAAGAAACTGAGGTTCACAACATGAAGAAAATTCTGCACGATGACACAGTAAAGGACAGAACCGGAACTCTGACTCCAGGGGCTGTGTTTTAATCACTGCTCTGCTGCCTCCTATGTGCACAAACAGCCAGCAGGAAAGGAAATAAACCCTTACCTGGTTCATGCCTGCGTTGGCAAAGAGCAAAGTGGGATCATCCAATGGGATGGTAGCAGATGAGTGAACATAGGTGTGCTCATTTCTCTTGAAGAAGTCTATAAATCGCTGCCGGATTTCACTTGCTGTTAGGGTCGAGTCCATCTTGGAAGTCACCCCAGAGAACTAACCAAAGTAAAACACGAAGGAAAATTAGACGAACTGAAACTACAAGATAAGTATGCACTAAACAAGACTCTTGGCTTCTCAAGCCAAGTCATAGCAGGACACCAGGAAGTTGTTTGATCCTAAAACCTCTATGTAGTAATGTCCAAGGATAAAATCAAAGCAAACATTGCTGCACCAGCAGACAGCAGCCCCATCCGTTCTTCCTTCCCATGCCAACCTCAATAGGTTCAATACAGCAACACACCAGGCAGAGCTGAAGTTGTTTATTCATGTTTTCATTCATTGGAAAAATATGCATTAAATATCTACTCTGTGCTAGGCCCTAGGGCAGGAATTAGAAAAGGACAGGATGGGCTTAGTGGCTCCCATGTGTAATCCCAGCACTTTTGGAGGCTGAGGTGGGAGGATGGCTTGAGTCCAGGAGTTCAAGACCAGCCTGGGCAACATAGTCAGACCCCTGTCTCTTTAAAAAAAAAAAAAAAGCCATCCTGTATTTGCAAGCAATCTGTAAACTGGAAAGCCATAAAGGAACAGAATGGATAATACAATATTAAGTTGATTGGCTTAAAAGTTTTTCTGGCCAGGCGTGGTGGCTCACACCTGTAATCCTAGCACCCTAGGAGGCCGAGGCAGAAGGATCATTCGAGCTCAGGAGTTCAGACCAGCCTGAGCAAGAGCGAGACCCCATCTCTACTAAAAAAAATATAGAAAGAAATTAGCTGGACAACTAAAAATATATATATATAAAATTAGCCGGGCATGGTGGTGCATTCCTGTAGTCCCAGCTACTTGGGAGGCTGAGGCAGGAGGATTGCTTGAGCCTAGGAGTTTGGGTTGCTGTGAGCTAGGCTAACACCACGGCACTCTAGCCCGGGCAACAGAGTGAGACTTTGTCTCAAATAAAAAAAAAAAAAAGTTTTTTCTTATGAGGAAGATACAGTAAAGATGAACACAGTAGACAACATGAGACCCTGACTCTCAGATTTATGTTTAACCACAATTTCAATTGATTTATTCACCACACAATCAATTCATTACTCAAACAAAAGCCCTTTGGGCAAAAAGATGGTGAAACACTGGCTGACAGCCAATGAGATGACCACAGTTCCCACAGATGGGACTTGCTGTCCATGCTAAGAGTCAAGGCTCAGGTTTTTAGAAAGGTCGTCACACCACATTCTTCCTCATCCCTCCTCCTGGCTCTTAATAAATCTTAACAACGGTGGCCAAAATGAATTTACACTGGTAATCCTAACACTTTGCAGCAACATAATAGCTGTTTCAGAGTTCATTGCTCCTTTAGATGGGCTACCTGATGTAAATAAGCAGTTACAGGAATTTCCCATTTTTGCTTATTCATTCAACATAATGAATGCATACTATGTGCTGGAAATCAAGATGAATGACAGTCTTTACGACCTTCACAGGGAGACCGTCATATATAGAAGGAACAGCAGTGTTGTGTAAAAGGATCTAATGTATTAACTATAAAGCCTATGGAGGCTGGGACTATTAAAAGCTGTGTCCCCACCTCCACTCATTCATTTATTCAGTATAAACATACTGGAAGGCTGCATAGGATACAGAGATAGCACAAAGGCAGGACCTCAGATTCTACTTCCCAGCAGGAGCTATAAAGGTCTTGGGCAACTTAAATCGCACTGTGGCTCCAGCCACAGGACCTTTTAACATACTTTTCATGTGTCAGACAAGCTGTCTGCCGCACTCCCAACTCCTTTCCCTTTTCCTAGTTAATTTCTCACTTTTGATATCCCGATTCCACAGAAACATATCTAAGGAAGGCTTCCCCTTCTTGATTAGCTCCTCCTCTTCTACTGTCTCATAGCCCCAAGTGTCTCCTTTCATAATTTCTACATGCATTTGATCGCTTCTTTAATGTTCATCTCATCAAACTGTAAGTTCCATCTCAGTGGGAATCATGACTGTTTTGGGCTCACCATTAAGGTATATCCTCAGCATCCAGTACAGTGGTTGCTAAATACATATTTTATGATGAGGTATGCTAATCCTTTAACAGCAAGGTCTGAATTAACGAACACACTTCAAAGCACCCCGAGAAAGGCAGACCGTCTGAAAGAGTAAATAGCTGAACATGATGGTCCAAGTGGGCCTGGACTGGTATCAGCTATTTAGTTAATTTTAAGAAATGAGAGAAATGGCTCACTGCGGGACTCCACCCTTATCTCCTATGCCCCCTCTCACCCCTTGAGCATTAAAACCAAGGGAGATAAAACCTCAGCTTTGGGTGGATACACGATGGCAACCGTAACCCCTCCAAGGTCTCGGTCTTCGGCAACTCCCCAAGGCCACTCCACCTCCAGCGCGCCAGGGGGCTGACAAAAGGCCACTGTCTGGCTCCCGCTCCAGCCCAGGCTCGGGTTCTCAAGGCCATGCGGGCCTCGTCCAGGGGCCCGCTGCTACTGCCGATCCTTCCCTCCAGATCCCAGGTCCAGACTCTTTCACAGCGCGACAGAGCTCTCAGAGGGCTGCCTGACTCTCCCCAGGATCACCACCCCTAACTCCTCCCTCAGAGCCCCCTACCCCGCGCCCGAGGTTACCTGCTCTCGCAGAGGCGCAGCAGTACCGGTTCCAAGCCACAGCCGACCGCAACCTGCCCCGCCTTGTCCAATCAGAGCGCGCCGGTGGAAAGTGCCCGGCTGCGCCTTACCCCACGAGATATTATTGGTCAATATACATCAATGTACATGCCAATCAAACTGAGCACGAATGAGCTCATTAGCTGGTTTCTGGGAAGGCGGCTCTAAATTGGCTGATGCAATGGCGAAGAAAGATGGGATCCGGTGCGTCACGTGATAGGGTTGGACGCAGGCTCCTGAAGGAGTTTCTATATGCAAGGTCCTAATACTTTAGTTGACATAGTTAATGAGGGGAAAAGGTAGCATGGGTTTGGTAGTGGCCACGGGTCTTGGTATACTTCTGTTCGTTTTAGTTGCAGAATGACATGCAGACCTCAAAGATACTGGCTTAATTTTGCTCATGGATACACCTTCCCTTAGCAAGCCTTCTATTTGGTGTAGAAGAAATATAACAGTAGTTGAGATACGACAGGATCGGCATCTGGTCTTCCATTTGCCTGTGAAAAATAATAATATTTATATGTAATGGGGCGCAGTGAGGGGCACCTATAGTCCCAGATACTTGGAAAGCTGAGGCAGAAAAATCGCTTGAGGCCGGGCGCGGTGACTCACGCCTGTAATCCTAGCACTTTGGGAGGCCGGGGCGGGTGGATCGCTCAAGGTCAGGAGTTCGAAACCAGCCTCAGCAAGAGTGAGACCCGGTCTCTACTATAAACAGAAAGAAATTAATTGGCCAACTAAAAATATATAGAAAAAATTAGCTGGGCATGATGGCGCATGCCTGTAGTCACAGCATTTGGGAGGCTGAGGCAGAAGGATCGCCTGAGCCCAGGAGTTTGAGGTTGCTGTGAGCTAGGCTGATGCCACGGCACTCTATAGCCCGGGCAACAGAGTAAGACTCTGTCTCAAAAAATAAATAAATAAATAAAAATAAAAATGGGCAAAGAGTTTAAGAAGATATTTTTTTCAAACAAGGTATACAAATGTCCAATAAGTACATGAATAGAACAGTACATTGTTAGTCTCTAGGGAAATGCACATGAAAACCACAAGGACATGTCAGTTCCTATCCACTGGCATGGCTATAATAAAAAAGACAGTTAATAATAAAAGAGGATAACAAGTGCTGGTGAGAAGGTGGAGACGTGGGAACCCTCATGTTGCTGGTGGGAATGTAAAATGATGCAGCTGTTATGGAAAACACTTTGGCAGTTTCTCAAAAGGTTAAATATAGAATGACCCTATGATGCAGCACGTCCATTCCCAGGTATGTACCCAAGAGAACTGAAAACATACATCCACACAAAAACTTGTTTGTGAGTTTTCAAAGCAGCATTATTCATAATAGCCTAAAAGTAGAAATATCCCACATGTCCATCAATTGACGAATCGATAAACAAAATGTGGTGTATCCATATAAGAGGATATTTCCAACAAGAGAAAGGAATAAAGTGCTGATAGCTACAATGTTCAGCATGGAAGAACATTGTAGCGATTGATGCGTAACACTGAATACACTATAAACTAGTGAACTGCACACATTAAAAGTATGAACTTTAATATACATGAATTATATATCAATAAAGCTGTTACTAAAAATATAACAGATATGTGGAGAAGGAAGTTTGGAAGGATGTGCACTGAAGATTAGTGTTTATTTTTTATGAGCAGGTTACAGGTCATCTTTTTTTGTATTGGTGCTTTGCTGCATCCTCCGGATAGTCTACAATAGACTTTTATTACTATGGAAATCATAAGATTAGTTATTGTTAGTTGGTTAAAGGAGGCATAGGGGGAGTTTGTCTCCAGCTTTCTTGCAGGGAGAGAGGTGCCTGCAAATCCATCTCTCAGCTAACCTGAGTACCCAGTAGGCCAGGGAGGGCCAGGGGCATGGATGGGGAACTACCTCCTATGCAGTGAGAGGTATCAAAGCCCCCAAGCCGACTCAGCCTCAGGACTGTGTGCTGGGCCGTGTTGTGGCAGAAGACGAGCCTGGCCCCCAAGCTCTGGCCACATGTGCCATCTCTCTGCCAGTTCTGATGATGCAGCTGCCTGGCATCCACCAGAGGCAGGGGGCTGCAGTTGCGCAGCCCAGATGCTAATGGAGGAAACAGATCTGCCTTCAAGAATCCACCGGGAAATGAATTCTAATTAGTCTGGGAAAGGAGCCTCAAGTCTCCCTGTCTCAGAGCTGCCTTGGGGCATTTTGGAGCAGATGAGCAGATACGAACACATAAACTTCTTTCCCTAGCTTTGGAGATCTTCAAAGTACACTTAGCACAGCACCTAATTTAGTCTAAATCAGAGAACCTTGCGGCTGGAGGACCCTGAAGTTTCGGGGCTCCCCACCTCTTCTCTGCAGCAACACACACAGGTATGGGGTGGGTGTGCATTTAGCACATTCTTCTGTGTTGTCCTGGTATTGACAGAGCCCTCTTATTACACAGATAATCTGGAATGTTCCCTGGTTAATTCTATTAACCTTTTATATTCATTATTTTTAAAAAGTAAATCATTCTTACAAGCCAATGACATAAAAAGAAAAACAAAGAGACTATGTTAGAAGAAAAGGACTCAAAACATATAACAGGCTGGGTGCGGTGGCTCATGTCTGTAATCCTAGCACTCCGGGAGGCCAAGGGGGGAAGAGTGCTCAAGGTCTGCAGTTCAAGACCAGTCTCAGCAAGAGCGAGACCCCCGTCTCTAGTAAAAACAGAAAGAAATTAGCTGGACAACTAAAAATACATAGAAAAAATTAGTTGGGCATGGTGGCACATGTCTGCAGTCCCAGCTACTAGGGAGGCTGAGGCAGGAGGATCACTTGAGCCCAGGAGTTTGAGGTTGCTGTGAGCTAGGCTGACACCATGGCACTCTAGCCTGGGCAACAGAGCGAGACTCTGTCTCAAAAAAAACCAAAACATATATTCAGATAAATGTATTGTGTGGACCATGTTTGAATTCTGATTCAAACAAACCAACTGCAAGAAGCTATCTTACAGCTAATCAGAGAAATTCCAATATAGACTGAGTATTAGGTAATATTGAGAAATTATTGTTAATGCTATTATTGCAACCCCAAATGCTCTTGTTCATGCCTTTTGCTTCCTGCTTCCTCCTACTACACTAGAAGAAGGACACTGTCTGCCTCATTAGAGGGAGGTGGCCATAGAGCATCATAGTGGCATGTGAACCCCACACTTGATCATTTACTATGTGATCTTGGGTAACTTACTTATTCTCTCTGTGCCTACTTAGTTGGGTGAAATAACATAACACAATTCATGGGCTTGATTTAAAGATTGAATGAATTAATGTTACTAAAGCAGAACAATGTCTGACACATAGTACAGTTACAAGTGTTCAGAAATCCTTGAAATCCTGGGTCACAATTATATTCTATGAATCCAAGGGAAAGTCTTTGCATAAGAAAAACCCAGGGACAACAGTTTGACCATGCTCAGGTGGCCCTCGTCCCCAGCAGCAGAGAGTGACAAGCACAGGCAGGGCCGCACAAGCACGTACACAACACAGGGCAGTGCAGGATAACAGCTCCTGAAGCCAGGCTGGGATCAAATCCTGTCTCTACTACCAGTGAGCTGTGTGACTCTGAGCAACTCACTCTCAGGCTCTCTATGCCTCTGTTGACTCCTTTGTAGAAGGAGCCAGGAGAGCACCCAACATGCAGGCTGGAGATGAGCACAGAATGGCTCAGCCAGCAGCATCCTGTTCTCAGAGGCCCCAGCACTTGACCCCATCGCTCACGGCTTCAGGTCAGCCGAGTTCTCTCTGCTCTTCAGGCCTCAGTTTTCTCTTCCTCAAAAATGGGACTCTTGGCCGGGTGAAGCTGCTTATGCCGGTAATCCTAGCACCCTGGGAGGCCGAGGCAGGAGGATTTCTTGAGCTCAGGAGTTCAAGACCAGCCTGAGCAAGAATGAGAAGAATGAGACCCCATCTCTACTAAAAATAGAAAGATTAGCTGGGCTCCATGGCAGGCACCTGTAGTCCTAGCTACTCAGGAGACTGAGGCAAGAGTTTGATGTGCAGTGAGCTACCATGATGCCACTGCACTCTACCCAGGGCCACAGAGGGACACTCTGTCTCAAAAAAAAAAAAAAAAAAAAAAGGCAATCTTGTCTCACTTGACTCTCATTTAAGAGGGAAGAGAACGGAAAGTCACCATTAGCTAGGCGCCTATCCTGAGGCCAAGAGGAGTCTGTCCTGTTGCCATAAGCGGTGGTGCACAGCTCCCTTTCATCTGGGTGTGGTTCCAAATTTACTCCCCAAGCTACTTTTTCTCAAGAGTTCTGGGGAAAAAGCCCTTGGGGAGCTTTTTAAAGCCATGCACTTTGAAACTGAAGATTCAAGAGACAAGGGGCCCCCAACAGTGACTGCGTGTGCAGCTGAAGCCCCAGCCACACACTTCCAAACCTGTGCTTGCAGCGGCGATGCCTTTTCCATGTTGCTGATGGAAAAGCCACCCTCGGCTCTTCCCGCCAACACCGACCCCAGCTGCAGGATTAAGGAGCCTCCCCAGTTGTGACACTGGCCAGGCCCCCAGTCCGCCTGAGAGTGGGGACATCCCGCGTGGAGAGCGGCGAACCAACGTACCCCAAACTCGGTGTCTCCGCCTGACCTGGCGCGACAGGGAGGAAGACACCTCTCTCCCGGGCCTCAACGAAGCCTCCCAGACGTCTGTTCCAAGTTCCACAGCACTGCCAGCTCGTTCTCTTCACTGGGCGAGTCCGCGGGGGCTGAATTGCTCCTTGGGGTCCTGAAACTATTGCAGGGCACGCGATGAGAGCAGGAAGGGGGCTCTGGGAGGCATGGACAGGAGAGTCACGGTGTCCCAAGCTACTGGAGAAGGAGGAGTGAATCTTGAAACAGGGCGGGGGTCTCAGAAGGGTATGTTGGGGGCGGGGGTGTCTTGGAGCTATGACAAGTAAGGACCGGGGCGCGGGGACCCCCTCCCTTGCCCGGCACAGCGCCCTGCGTCTTGCACTACCTGTGCGGCCGCCAGTGGCGCACGGCGCTGCTCAGCGCTGCCTGCCCCGGCACAGACAATGAGGAGCTTTCAGACGTGGCCGCGGTCCCGAGCCGGCGGGCAGGAGCCAGGGCGGGGGAAAGGAAGGAGGGAGCCGGTTGGCCCCCAGCTCCCGCTACCCTCCCCATCCCGGAGCAAGGGGCCACGCCTCAGGGGAGGGGCACCGGTTGAGGGCGGGTCCAGGAGGGCTCTGCTAAGGGAGGGCACAGGTGGGCTGGGGGGTAAGAGGGCGTTCACTGTTTGGCCGAGGATGTGAGAGGTGCTGGCAGTCACCACTCATCCCACTAACTGACCAAAGAAGTTGTCTCCCCCTCCAATCCCCAGAGAAGGGAGGCTCTAGGAGGACAAAGGCCCTTGTGAAGGAAATCAAAGCTGAATCTTGCCCCTGTTCGCTCTGTGGGGCATCCTTTCAGCGAAGTGATTTGTAATCCACACCTGGTCCCAAGTCCCTATCCTCAGTCCTAACCAAATCCAGGCACCTTGATGCCAGGGGGACACGTGCTGCCTCCCAGCGCAGTAGCCAAGCTGGGAGGGGGCAAGAGACCAAGTGGCCTTGAGGAGCTGGAACTGGAGCTGACCCCTCCTCCTGTCCCCTCCCTGTCCTAACCCAAACCCAGAGGCACAGGCTTGATAGCAGGTTAGGATAAATACAGGATACGTTTCAACAAATAAAACAGTTTTTCCCCCCTTACATTTAAGAGGGCAGAGCCCAGGCATCTAAAAAGGATAGAACATTCTGACCTCTTGTAATCCGTGGGGATCTGAAACCAGTAGTGGTTGCTGGGCTGCTGGGTGAAGAAATTAGCACTGTCTTTCCAGGATGCGGTTTGGCAAGATGTATTAAGATGTTTAACAACGTCACAAGCTTTTTGAATTGGTAATGCCTTTCTAAAATCTTAAATAAATAAGCCAGCAACAAGGATTTGTACACAAGGGTCACAGAAATGTCCTTCATGATACTAAAAAAATTCGAAAGAACACAAACGATTAGAAAGATGTGTGCCAGAGGGCCAACCATAGTAACTTCTGGGTCATGGATTTGCAGACAATTGTTTCTTTAGGTTTTCCTTAGTTTTACATAATTTACACATGTTTACCAACAGGCCTTTAGAACTTACCTGGTCAGAAAACTACAAAATCTCTTTTACAAAGGCAGCTGGTGGGGGGGCCAGGGCAGGAAAAAATATGAAAGAAAAAGGAAAGAAACCAATTCCTTTATGGACCTAACATAATGGGACCTAAGTGGAACATTAGGGGCATCACCTGATTTAAATAGAAACTGGACTAGTCATTTAGTAAAATTAGAAATCTTCCCCTCCTAAAATATTAAGTAAATTTCTCAAACCCTGACTTGGCTCAGTTGATATAATCCTGTATATTCCTTAGCATTTTTCATGTTGTAGCTATGTTGTGTGATGTGGGTCAGAAGCTACCAACACCTGGTATGTAAAAAAATTTGATATTCACCAGACACGTTTGTAATTTTCCAGCCTGTCTTCCACATGGCATGTAGACTCCACCGAAAACTCATTCACTTGGGGTTGGGCCAGGGGATGGTCGCCAAAGAGCTAACAAAAGCTCCAAGGTCTTTGGGCAGAGCCTTGGCAAAGCAAGTTGCTGGTGAGTAACTGGGAGAAGTGTGTGCCTCTGCCCTCCCCAGTCTTCCCCCCTCCAAATCCTTCCCCTCTAAAAGGCAACATGCAACCTTCCATTTTGAACATTTTAATTAAAAATTTACAAAACATCATGGGCTCTTTATATACATTTTGCATTAGATAATTTAAT
>CAUYMX010042521.1:0-33962 GCA_963573855.1 Lepilemur septentrionalis
GCCCGGCCCTGATCAAGACTTTTTAATGGTAGTCTCTTCTATTTTTTATATTCACCATCCACAAGAAACTTTACTCATGAAAAGGTACATGAAAATTTAAAACAGTTTTTATGGCCATTCTAAAATAAGCCACAAATGAAATTTTATTTGAAGAATCTAATACCTCTACCTTTTCTTTTATTGGCAAATGAAAGCATCCCAGGCAGAAGGAACACCTAGAGCAAAGGTCCCAAGAATGAGAGAAGTCTGGTGGGCTGCAGGTTACTGACAGAGAAGAGTGGTAGGAAATGAGGGCAAAGAGGTAAGCAAGGGCCAGAGCATGCAGGGGCTTGTAGGCCAGGCAAACAAATTGAGGGTTTAAGAGCAACAGAAGCTAGTGGAGGATTTTAAACAAGGAAGCAACGTGATGCGATGTCTTAAAAGTTAAAAGATGACTGGCTGCTATGTGAATTCTGGACTGTAAAATGAAAAGCAGGAAAATAAGTAGGAGTCTACCATAGTAGACCAGGGAAGAGATGATGACGGCTGGGACCAGGCTGCTAGTAGAAAACATGAAAAGAAGTGGATGAATTCCAAATACATTGGGGTGGCAGGGTCAAAAGGAAGTAACTCACTGATGGACTTGACACAGGGGGGAAGAGAAAGAGTAATCAAGAATGGCTCACAGGCTTCACACTTGAGCAGCTGGGTGGACAGCATTTACTAAATGCTGCATTTACTAAAATCTGCAAAACTGGGAGAGGAGGCAGGTCTGTGGGTGAAAATCATGCGTTCCATTTTGGATATGTTGAGCCTGAAATCCCTCTTAGACAATCTAAGAAGAGTTAAGTAAGCAACTGGATACAGGGGTTAGGACTAAAGATATAATTTTGGAAGTAATTTACACAATACTTAAAGACATGAGATAAGATCACACAGCAAGAGTGTGTAGACAGATATCTCAAGACAGAGACCTTGCGCACTCCAACATTTAAAAGTTCAGTGGAAGAAAAGGCGAATGAAGAGGAAAAGGAAGAGGAAGACAAGGTAAACACAAATAAGACTGAGAAAAAGCAGCAAGTGAGGTAGGTGAAAAAGCAGGTAATGGCTACAGAGCCCTATGGAATAGAGGTTTATAAGATGGCAAATGATGCAGTATATTTACTGATGAGAATGAATCAGTACAGAGGGAGAAACTTACAATGCTGGAGAGAAAGTGTTTGTTGAATCAAAGTCCTTGGAAAAGGGATGGATTAAAAAGCACAAATGCAAAGGGTGGCAGGCATTCATTTCAACAGGGGAGAAGGCACAGAGCCCAGGCACAGATGTCGGTAGGTTGTTGACAGTATCAGGATCTGAAATAGGTGATGCTGTTTTCTCCGAAGCAAGATGATCAGGGCAGAAGCAAAACGTTTTAATTATATTGCTGCCTAACAAAACTACCCTAAAACTTAGCAGCTCATTAGATTATGTTCTCCTCACAGTTTCCTGGAGTTGATCTTTACTCAAAAGCCAGTTCTTCAATTTAGTATTGTTTGCTTTCTGGAGATGCTGGAAATTTTCAAGACCAATAAATACTGGTTCCTTTATGTTTAACCATCTTTCCTCTAGCATATCTGTCTCCTCTCATATTTTACGCTAAGCAGCAAGAAGAAATCAGGCAGCATCTTCAACATTCTCCGTAGAAATTAATTACCTTAGTTAAATCACCCAGTTCTTTATATACAATTCCTGTTTTCCACATTAAAATATTAGGTGATAATGTTGCTAACCTTTCTGCTTCTACATAAAAAGGATCTCCTTTCTTTCACTTTCTACCCATTTTTGTCTCACTTTCCTATAAGCCTTCACCTACAGCTTCATGAAAGGCCATGAGGCCTCTTCTAACAGGCTCTTCAAGATTCTTCAGTTTTTTCCTACCATTCTTTTCAAAGTCCTTCTAGCTTCTGCCTACTGCTTGGTTCCAAAGCCACTCCCGCATTCTCAGATCTGTGTTATAGAGGAATCCTAGTTTTAAGTTCCAAGTCCATTAGTTATTAATACCTATGATCAAATACCCTCTAACTTAGCAACTTAAAAACAATAAATATTTGTTATCTCATAGTTTTTGTGATTCAGGAACTTGGGAGTAGCTTAGCTGGGTGATTTTGGTTCAGGGTCTTGCCTGAGGGTGTCATCAAGGTACCAGCCAGGCTAGAAGATCTGCTTCTGAGGTAGCTCACTCACATGGCTCTTAGCAGTTGGCTTCAGTTCCTTGCCATGTGGCCTTCTCCACAGAGATGCTTTGACATAGTAGCTGGCTTCTCCCAGACAGAGTGATCCACGTGAGAGGGAGAGCAAGAGAAGCCACAATGCTTTTTATGACCTAGTCTCAGAAGTCATACCCGGTGGCTTCTGCCATATTAGTCTTTTTGAAGTGAGCCCTCAAAGTAAGTCCAGCCCAAATAGCAGGTCCTCAAATAATGTCATTTTATTCAATGTCATTTCATTATAATGTTGATGAGAAAAAAATCAACTCTGGCTGGAGCCACTCTCTGTGAAATTTGCACGTTTTCCCCACGTCTGTGTGGGTTTTCTCTGGGTACTCCGGTTTCCTCTCATGTCCCAAAGCTGTACACATGAGGGAAGCTAGCATGTCTAAACTGTCCCAGCCTGAGTGAGTGTGGGTGTGAGTGTGCCCTGCAATGGATTGGTGTCCTGACCAGGGTTGGTGCCCGCCTTGTGCCCTGAGCTGCCAGGATAAGCTCTGGCCACCTGCAACCCTGAACTGCAATAAGCAGATTGGAAAATGAATGCATGAAATAATACAAGTTATTGTCAAACAAAAATTCATAACGTATGCAATCATCACACAAATGCATGACAGTAAACATGCTGTAGGAAACCACTCAGTGAACCCACAATATCTGTTACTGTTTGTTTCTGAACTGCCTAGTACGGGAGGAGGTGCTCCTTACAGTTTTCAAACATTTATGGCAAACATGTATTCCTTGATTTCACCCACCACCACTGTGGCCACCCTCACTCACTGATTCACCAAAGCATTAGATAAATAATTATTGTTTTTATTGTCCTTCTTAAATGCATGTACAACTCGCATTTATTTCAATGTTTAATATTAGAAGTGTTTGGGGTCTTTATTTAGAAGTCTGGTTATTTTTTTGTTGCCAGAAATATGCCAAAGCAACTTAACTCTTGTTTACATCAATTAGCCTATGGTAAAATTGGTTTCATCATATGTCATTTCACTTAAAGACGCAATTTCCAAGAACCTATTGGCAACGTTAAGTGAGGACTTTCTCTACTCGAGGGGAGGGGAATTAAGCTCCACCTCTGGAAAGGAAGACTATCAAAGAATCTGTGGATAAATTTTAAACCACCAAAAGAAGGAATGGAGAAGGCCTAAAGAAAGAGAAGATAAGAAATAGCTGTTTCTGAAAGTTGGAGAATGCACACAAGATTGCTGGGAAATTTAGTAGAATTTCTCGGAAATTGAGTGCCCATTTAAAATTTATGATAATGAATTTAAAGGACCAGTCAGTCCCCGGAACTCACAGGCTGGGGCATGTGCTTCTATTACACACTCCTACAGCATCTTAGGTTTACCCCATTATTGCTTTGAAAAGGCAAACTTTGTTTGTCTACTTGCCTGTGTCTCCACTAAATTTTTTATTTTTTTATTTTTTTTCTTACCTTCAGTGCCCTTCTGTACCCACTAGATTATCAACCTTTCCATGTCAGGGACCGTGAACTACCCCTCACATGATAGGCATTCAATCAATATTTGTAAAATAATTAAATCTGTTCCAAACTCCTGCCCTTAAGCAAGAAAAAAAAGGAAGCAAGTAAAATAGAGAAAAGAGGAGAGTAAAACTAACAGGGAAGATAAGCATTTGAAGGGTTACAAAATAACATGGATAGACAGGCGCAATATTAAATTTGCCAAAGAAACTAGTTTATTATCACCCTGCCCCACGTTCGTTAGGTTTGCCACGAGCCCAAATTCAAGCTCACTCTGTGCTTCTCCCAGTCAAGGCTTCCAGACTCAATCCTAACCGAAACACCGAGTGGGGGTTTGTATTCGTTTTCTGTCACTGCTGTCACCAAATTCTTTTACAGTTCTACAGGCCAGAAGTCTGACAGTGAGCTAACATTAAGGTGTCAGTAGGGCTGGCTTCCTTTCTGGAGGTTCCCGGGGGGGGGGGGAACCTAGAGGCCACCCGCTCTCCTTGACTCACACCCACCCCCTCCTCCTGTTCCTCTTTCCCCTTCCTCCTTCCTCCTTTCTCTTTCTCACCGCAACCAGGAGAGGGATCCTATCATTATATTGTCCCCACCCAAATAATCCAGAATAATCTCCCTGTTGCAAAGTCTTTAACTTTAGTCACATCTGCAAAGTACTTTTTGCCACGTAAGGTCACATATTCACAGGTTCTGGGGAGCAGGACGTGGGCACACTTGGGAGCTAAGGGAGACCACATATCCGTGCAGGTCATAGAGTCAGCACTGATTTAATTACGAGAAGTGCTGAGAGAAAGTGTTAACTTCGATTACTCAGTTTACTTAGGAATACATGTGTGGCTAGAAATGCCAGATGGTAAAGCAGGGCAATGGAAGTAAAAGAAGAGTGGGTAGAGGATCCAGAAAATACCACAGACAGAAAATTTCTGTGCCCTAGAAATACTGCTGTCGTTTCAAAGTTTGGAATCACAAACAAACATAACCATATGTTGCTTCTCTTCAGCAAGTCACATATTTCAAAATAGCCCAAATTCCCTATTTTCTTTCCAAATGCAGTATTCCACTCCTATGCCACCAGATGGCGGAGAAGAGCAGAGAATAAATTCCTAAATACCAAAAGAAAAAAAAGACCCTTTTCTTATACTGGGAGAAGTCCAGCCCTCCGATGGAGGGCAAACCCAAAACTCTTAGAAAAGAAAAGCATCTTAGTTTTAAAGGCTTCCAGAGACATCAATTTCACAATTTTCCTCTGATAGTTCGGCAACCTGTTAAACACGTATATCAGCAAAACACAGTCAAGTAGAGGTCAGAATTGTTAAGCAAATTCATAAATCCAGAAGGAACTAAGAATCACTTTCATTTAAAAAGAAGGTACCAAAAAAGATTTAAAAAAAAAAAAAAAAAAAACCTAACTTCCCTGGTTCCTTGAGGAAACTTAATGGCTTCCTCCTGTCATCGCCACCTGGCTGTCAAGCACCCCAATTCAACTTGTTCCAAACTGAACTCAGCATCTTCGTTCCACACTTTCTATTCCTCCTGTTCGCCATTTAGTTAAGAATACTATCATCCACCTGTTGCCAAATCTGGAAACCCTAAAGTCATCCTTGTTGCTGCTCCAACCCTCGACTTGGAAAGAATGAGTATTTTATCATCCCTTTTCATCTACTGCTTTGGAAATAATACACTGTTTTTATTCTGTCAGTAGTTATCCTAGAAATTATCACATGCATATTTAATTTATCAAACCTGAAGTTAATGAACATCTTTATCCTGATCCTAGGTGATACAAGGATATTTTAAAATCTACTTATTCCTCTCTTGGATTATATTGTTGTTGTTCTTGTACACTTTAATTTTTTAAACTCCTTGTGTTTTCTTCTCTCGCGTTTAAGCTTATTCATTCATTCATTCATTCATTCAACACATACCCCTGAAGACTTGCTATATGCCAGGAACTATGGAGGGACACCAAAAATAGAGCACTAAATAAGATATATTTCTAGCCATCAAAGAGTTTATGTTTAGTAAGAAAGGCAATAAGTGAGTATAGCTAATATACCTTTTTAAAAGCATAATTATAAATTGTTATAAGTGCAATTAAGGAAATAAAATAGGGTGCTATAATAGAGAATAAATTGGTGAGAGTAGTTTATTCAGACAGGGTGCTCAAAGATGAGCTCCTTGATGAGGTTACATTTAAGTTAGAGGAAGTTTTGTAAATCTGCCTCCATCTAGAGGTCAAATATTTACTTACATTGTCTAGTAAACATTTTTTTTTTGAGACAGGGTCTTGCTCTGTTGCCCAGGCTAGAGTGCAATGGTATGATAGCTCACTACAGCCTCAAACTGCTGGGCTCAAGCAATCCACCTGTTTGAGGCTCCAGAATAGGTGGGACTACAGGCACGTGCCACCACACCTGGCTAATATTTTAATTATTTGTAGAGATGGGGTCTTGCAGGTTGGCCAGGCTGGTCTTGAACTCTCAGCCTAAAGTGATCCTCCTACCTCAGCCTCCCAAAATGTTGGGATTACAGTTACAAGCCACTGCGCCCAGCCTACTAAACAATTTTTTGAGTCTCTTTTCTTACTTTGAATTCTTTTGCCTGAGATTTATTCTTATATACAGTATGGAACTAAATTAATATTTTTTTCTAAGCAGCTAATTAATTACTTTAACAATATTTATTGAATAATCTTTTCCTTCCCCAGAAATCCTTACTGCTTTCTCTATCATATATTAAAATTTTATACACACTAGGGTCTATTTCTGTCTATTCCATTCCTTGATCTGTCTGCTAACTCTTGACCCAGAATTATACCAACCAATTTAATTACTGATGCTTTATAATATTTTAAAATATTTGCTGTGGTTAATCATGCTCATCATTTTAAATATTCCATTCTTCAAAGCTATTATCACTTACATATTCTTTTCTATGTTATTTTTTATAATTTCTATTGAGATTTTCATTGGAATTGAATTAAATCTATAATTTAACTTAGGAAGAAATGAAATCTTTATAATACTTAGTCTTTCCATGCAAACATGCCTTTTTTACTTTTAATGTGTCTTGAAGGCATTCATATATGCCAGGTGATTCTGGAGAAAACAGATGTATTAATCAGTAGGCCTCCATTTCTATATATCCCTTAGTTCCTGAGCACACACAAACTTGATATCAAAGTAGTGTCCCTGAGGAAGAAAAGCTAAATGGACGTTTCATTAGCCCCTCCTCATTTGTTTACACCAGATTATAATAACTTTCAATTTGTACCTGGGTCAGGAAAAATGATAACAAGAATGGGCCCTTAACCTCAGAACATAGATTTACACCAAACATCCCCTTAAAAATTAAAAAACTACCCTGGTTTCATCAATTCTCAATTTTCCACACTCATTCTAGATTTTCTCTGGGAAGAGATACAGGAACAGTAAACAATGAACTCTGCTCTTTACCTAGATTGTATGTTTCTGCTAAAGAAAATTCTAAAACACAACAATAGCTACCAATTACTGAATATCTGCTATGTCCTATCATTAACCTTCGCATTATAGAAAAGGAATCAAGGCCGGGCGCAGTGGCTCACGCCTGTAATCCTAGCACTCTGGGAGGCAGAGGCGGGAGGATCGCTCAAGGTCAGGAGTTCAGAACTAGCCTGAGCAAGAGCGAGACTCCGTCTCTACTATAAATAGAAAGAAATTAATTGGCCAACTAAAAATATATATAGAAAAATTAGCCGGGCATGGTGGCACATGCCTGTAGTCCCAGCTATTCGGGAGGCTGAGGGAGGAGGATCGCCTAAGCCCAGGAGTTTGAGGTTGCTGTGAGCTAGGCTGACGCCACAGCACTCTAGCCTGGGCAACAGAGTAAGACTCTTGTCTCAAAAAAAAAAAAGAAGAAAAGGAATCAAAAGCTTAGAGAGAAGCTCGAGGTCACCCAGCTAGGTAATGTGAGGGAATCCGAATTCAGACCCAGCTCTGTCCAACTCAAGCTGCCTGTCAAAATCTTCACCGACATCACAGATGAGTGAGATGATCTCTTAGTATCCATCGAACCTGTGGCCTTGTTGCCAGTGTGCTATGTACAGAAAAGATAATTTACAATAAGCCCTACAGTCTTCCAAAGTTTGCTATTCTTCATATTTCAAGTACAAACGGGTAGAGAAGTAATGGGATATTGCTAAAAGGTGACTGGGGAATGAAGAGGTGTGGGCGGCTGCACTGCTCTGTTCACCTCTGCTCAAGTTCCTGCAGAGGAGGGGACTGATCCATTTCTGTAGCACACACCCCCTTGCCACTCTACCCCCGACTCTACCTGAGAAGGTTCTGTAAAACAAGTACGCAGCTTCAATGTTGCTGACTGCCTGGGAATTTGGGGGTTCTGTTGGTTAGTTTGGTGTGCTGGATGGGGAAACGGAATTGATCGACATGGCTTAGTTCTAAAATTTGAGGCTCCCTCGTTGAACCCTTGGATTAGGAAATACAGTATTGCAGAGTGTTGCTGATCTTTTCATTATACCATGCCAAAAATATTTTCAGCCACACTCAATATCCTACAACTTTATTTCTCAAAGCCTTCAAACACTCTCTGTAAGGAAATATTTCTTATATTTAATCTAAATCTCACTTTTTCAGTCTTTGGCAACAATGAGGAATAGCATCCTTCAAATAAATTTTGAACAGCATCCTTCCAATAAATTTTCAAATACAAGAAAAGGGCTTTTCGGTTCCCACCTTCATTTTAGTCCATAAGCAGTTTCAAAGTGATTGATAAAAATCTTATATTTATAACACATATTTTCCTCTAAAACTTGGGATTAATTGAAATTTTAAAAGCATTTTTATTAATCTCATAAATTATAGAAAAATCTAGAACAAAACCCATCTCTTAACTAACAGTAAATTCTCTAATAAGAACAACCATTAATGTTTACTAATAATTTTCCAGGAATATTTTTTAAAGTACATATAGGTATGTATGTGCCAGATATATATATGCCAGAAAATGCCACAGATTTTCAAGACGCGTTCTTATTATCATCTCCACAAGGTGACTGAAAGTGACGTCTTGAAAACATCTTTTGAACAGCCCCATGCAACATCACTGCTGCTGAGATTTCTGACTCCTCCCTTCCAGCGCTTCAGCGGCCTTCAGTGCCCACTGTGTTCCAGAGCTCAGCCCTCTGCGCTGTGTGACTCCAACTCGAGGGGGCAGCTTCTGAAATGAAGCTATAGATTATTTCGTGGACAAAGAATCCAAGAAAGAACAGGAGGATAGTGTGACTTCCAAAGGTGGCTAACATGTCATCCCTCGACAGAGAAATAAACTTAAAGATAAAAATGGAAATGAAGAAGGAAAAGAACAGAAGATGAAAAGAACAGCAAAAGAGCTGGAAATTTCCAACAGGTAAGAATTTGGGAAACAAACTTCTACAATGCTAAAGTAAAATCTTTCAAATGTGTTTTTCAAATGTATATTTCGTATTAAAATAATACAGTTTTAAAATATGTGAAGACCATTAAAAACTGGAACTATAATGCTGTTAGGCCTAATTGTGCCAGATTTCTTCTTGCTTATGTGATCTGAAAAACAACCCCACAGCTCTAGAACACACCATTGTAAGAAAACTATCAAAAGATATCACCAAAAACTAGTATTGGCACAACGGGATTCTCATGACTTTTGTTTATCTGTTAGTAAATAAATTTAAAAACCCAGTATGCTCATTTTCATTGGCAGAGTTAAGTTGTCCTTTCCCGATGCATTTCATGTACCATTATTTTAAAATTAAAAACTTCAACATTCCCAAAATGACAAGTTCATTTATTAACCTTCAAAGAAAATTAAAGCCAGTTCAGACAATCCTTTCTTGGCTTGATTTTTAAAAGAGTAGCTTTGGGAAATGTGTGTATTTTCCATTAATGCTTTGTATGGGTTCAGGCAATTGTCAAATTCAAGAAAAAATATATATATATAAACCATTTCCAGCAGAGAAAATCAAAGTACATAATGATAAAAGAATGGCTGAAATCCTCAAAGTCTTAAAGGACAGCACATACTTCTGCAATAGATGGATATGAAATTTGACTTTTTTGTAACGGGTGAACAGATGAATGGGATAAGGAGGTCTGCATGACGTTGAATAACCAGCCCAATTACACTTCTTAATGAGGCTGTGCCAGAGTAGGCAGTCGTTTCTTAATGTTTATTGCGGTTACTTAATACATTACTTTGTTCCTATGCTAACCTCTAAGATGTGTCTATACAGAGATTCCAGTTCTATCAATATTTGTTTTCACAAAACGCAAATGATTAACTTGACTGATTTTTTAAAAAATGAATTGACCAATAAACTAGAGACACTGCTTTGTATATGGTTTAGAAAGTAGACGTCTATTCCTGGCTCTGCTGCTAACTCTGCAACCATGAGCCAATCAGTGGTCTCATTATAGTTTTCACGTTTGTAAAAGCTGAATTAAAGAATCATTCCTAACTAGAGAACAGGACTGCCGTGAAGACCAAGTAAGAGAGCCCACCTTGTCAGCACATGAATTCTTGGTGAACTAATGAGTAAATGAGGCAGAACTTGAAATAACATTAAGCCCTAAACAAGTGGGAGACGTTATTTGCATCAACACAACCGTAGACTCTGTATTCCTAGAGACTTCAGGAAAGGGAGAGAGAATGCTATGGGGATGCTTGCAGTGTGGTCCCACCCTATTTTGGGCCCCTCACATATATACTTGGGGGTTAGGGAGTATACAAAAATTCACTTTACCCAAGGCCCTGGACTCTCTGAAGTTAAATAAGGGAACTTTGTTAATATAAAAGAAATTAAAAAATGTTTTACTTATATAATTTTAAAATTAAAAAATAGGAAACACAGAACTTTATTCAAAAAATATAAAACAGGAGGCAACCAGAAAATAGTGGAAAGAACGTGGAACTCTCTGAGAACCAGCAGAGCTGGGTATTTGCTGAGTATTTAACAGCAAAGCTGCAAGACCCGTCAAATGAGAGGAATGTGTTAGAAGATCTGTAGAGTCTCTTCCGGGTCAAAACACCATAGCACCAAATGAGATATTGATATAAGAAATAATCTAAAATGTGCTTTAATTTTTCTATGTTGTGGAAAATTAAGGGAAAGGGGGGAAAACAGAGAGGAAAGAATGAGACAGAAGGACAGAAAGAGAGGAAGACAGTGGTAAGGAAAAAACACAGAACAAGGGGCAGACACACAGAAATTCTACCCCAACTCCCTTGCCCTCAAAAAAAGAATTGTGTAAATAAAGAGACAGAAGAAAGACACTAACGAAAGGACACTCAGATACAGAAATAAGTATGCGGCGCGGGGGTAGAGCATTTGACTGCAGAAATAAGTATGCACATACAGACTTTGGTGGAGCTGTGCTCTTATTCTGTTCATCTTGAAACTTTTAAATATAAAACTACGAAAAATATTAATGTAATGTTTTATCTTTCCATTAAAGGGCATAAATGGAACAAGTTCAAGGCAGGTGCCTCATAAACTAGATAAAATCAAGTTGAAGGTTGAAGATTACCTACTTCTGCCATATGAAAATGTCACTTGAGAATTTGAGATCTCACATCCATAGATCAATTCCAACCAAACAAACCAACTATGAACTCTCCTAAAATAGAAATGTATCCCAAGAATTTTTTTATGAATCAGAGCTTAGCATGACTTTGTTTCCAGATAGGCAGGATTTAAATATTTTAACTTAATAGTTACCAATTATGTAAAGTGTAAATCCCACATTGTCATTTAAAGTCCAAATTTGGAGATTTTCCTTTTAATCTTTTCTGTACTGTATAGAGGGCGCTGGATAATGTAACCCCAGCACTCCCCTTTCATTTTGTCCCAGATAAGGCCCATCTGACTGTCTTCAGGCTTTCTGAGCTCCAAGCCTTTGTGGAAATTTATAGATTGAAGAGCTAATTTGTACTTTGCTACTAATCAGCATGCAGGAGAGTAGAGGGGTCTCCACCCAGTTTCTCCAACAGACCTGCTGCTGCAGGATGGTGAGTGATTCCTATCCAATGAAGACAGTCCAGATTGACATGAACGGGCATTACACAAGCTCCCAATGTTTATTCCCATCTCTATTACCAATCTGCTGGGAATTCCGCAAAATTATATGAATTTTCACATCCATAAAGAAAAACTGTCACTCAGACTTGTTTCTGCAGGATTCATAGGAAGCTTTTCATTCTTACAGACATTAAGAGCTGGGAAGAAAAAACACACAGGACTTTGCTGGTTTTGTTTGGCTTTAGCTAAGACCTTGGATTTCTCTGTACTTTGGTTTCTCTATGAAATGGCACTATCACAATCACATTCCTTTCCAACAAAGTTGATGCTGGAGAAATAAATAGTACAGCAGATAGGAAAGCGCTCACAGCTCTTTGGAGGATGGGGGTTAGATCGATTCAGTTCAAATGTCTGAGACATTCGACAAGAATAACAACAACAATGAGCACTTGAATTTGCCCAGTGTTTAACAGTTTATAAAGTGTTTTAACTATATTACCTAATTGGCCTTTAAAACAAGGTATGAAACAGGGAAGCCATTTTTTATTTCATTTGATGGATAAAGAAATTGAGGCAAGAGAAGGAGAGTGACTCGCCCACGATCAAGCAGCCAGCCAGCAGCAGGGCACGTCTCCTGACGAGAAGTCTCATGCCCGTTCCAGCACACCAAACTGAGCATGCAGCTACTGCCTAGTTCCTTTTCAATCCTTTCCTTCTCCAGTGAAGCTCACTTGGTAGGAGGCCTCTAATCAGCAATAAAACTTTCTGTTTCTGATTCATAATCTATCAACTGTGTAAAGATCTTAAAGCTGCCTAGAAAGTCTCCTTCAGCCAGTGTCTGTGAACTCTAGGTTTGCTGAATTCCTGAATCACCCAAGCCTTAAACCTCTATGTCAAATGCTGCTGTTTATAGATTTCACCATTTCTCCTATCATGGCATCACATCTGAGCCACAGATGAGTTTCTTGGGTCTTTCTTTGTGAAACATACTGTCCTTGTCAACAGTTCCTATTCATCTGTGGGGTTTTTTGTTTTGTTTTGTTTTGTTTTGAGAGACAGTATCTTGCTGCGCTGTCCAGGCTGGAGTGCAGTGGCTATTCATAGGTGCAAATCACAGTATGCTGCAGCCTTGAACTCTCGGCCTCATGCAGTCCTCCCACCTCAGCCTCTCTGGTAGCTAGGACTACAGACCCACACCACCCCACCACCCAGCTCATCTGTGGTATTTTTATGGTGTTCTTCATTATGGTATCTATTGTTAAGATCATGACAGGCATAAGTATTCTTAAGGGGATTTCTTTCTAATAAGAATCTGCTAAGCCTTTGAACTCAGGGAGAATGGGAGAGCAGGCCAAGGTCATTTCAAACAGTAAAAAGAAGCTCATTCTTTTTCTTTCCTACTGCTCAGTTTCTTTTATCAATGTTATTTATGTTGTTTTCCTCAAATTCCTAAAGAATAAACCAATGTGAGGAGTTTTTTTTTTCCTCCTTTGTTCTCTTTCAATGTCTCCTCTTTGGGCCAGAAATTGTAGCATTTAGAATGGCAGAGAGGTCGTCGAGCCTGGTGGACACCCTGGGAGGAGTGATTCCACTCCATGAGACTGCCCTAACCTGTGCTGAGCCACAGGACCAGGGCGCCCCTTTCCTCTGGAAGTTAGAAGAAGGGATCTGGAGGAAGGAAGAATTGGAGGATGCTTTATAAATAAGTTAATTCTAGGTAATAGCTCATCAGGCATTGGCTGCATTCCTTGCCTTGATCCCCAGAATCTGAACAATGTATCCAGAAACTCCTACGCAGAATGTGGCTTCAGCCTCGGAGAGTGAAGGATGGGAAAAGAGGAGAGGGTACCTGCTATCCCACAGCAGGTATGTTCTGTGATTCCAACCCCCAGACTAAAGGCTATAGATTAGCTTTGGGCAACAGAGCTGACAAATTGTATTCCACACATATATACCAAGCACTACTATGTGCTCTGCGTTGGGGCTGAGGGAACAAATTCAGTTGCATGATCTCATTTAATCCTTACAACAACTCAGACAGAGTTCATCCCCCATTTTACAGATAAGAAAACTGAGGAGTAAGGGTAACTGACGTATGTCAAAGTCATATAGATACCAAGTAGTGATATTCCAATTAGAACCTATCTTAGTCCATTCGTGGTGCTATAACAAAATACCACAGGGTAATTTATAAACAACAGAAGTTCCTCACAGTTCTGAAGACTGGGAAGTCTAAGATCAAAGCACCAGCAGGTTCAGTGTCTGGTGTGGGCTGTTCTCTGCTTCCAGAATGGCACCTTGTTGCTGTGTCCTCACATGGCAAAAGGGACAGAAGGGGTAAATTTGCCCCCTCAAGCTCTTTTTTTAATTTTATTTTTTTATTTTTTAGAGACAGGGTCTCACTATGTTGCCCAGGGTGGCCTTGACCTCCTGGGCTCAAGGGATCCTCCACCTCAGCCTCCCAAGTAGCTGAGACTACAGGTACATGCCACCATGCCCAGCTATCCCTCAAGCCCTTTAATAAGGCATTAATCCATTCTTAACGGTAGAAGGCTCATGACCTAATTACCTCAAATACTGTTGCATTAGGGATTATTTCAACATGAGGTCGGGCACAGTAGCTCATCCCTGCAATCCCAGTGCTTTGGGAGGCCGAGGTGGAAGAATCATTTGAGGCCAGAAGTTTGAGGCTTCAGTGATCGGGCCACTGTAGTCCAGCCCAGGAGAGAGAGCAAGACCCTGTCTCTAAAAAGTAAAATAAAATATAAATTTAAAAGTTTCAACATGAATTTTGAAGGGGATACAAGCATTTAAAACATAGCAGAACCCAACTTCAAACAGTATTTTGACCTCCACAGCGCAATCCCTCTCCTTGTGGCTTTTACAGTCCACTGGAGCAAGTAGGTGCCTACTCAGAAGACCATAAAAAAAAAAAAAAAAAGAAGTTGATAGGGATGGAAATGTATATTTGGCTGCCTTATAGAGGGAACAGGACACTGTTACATTCCCTGCCTCGCTAGTCCTAAGGATTATACTGAGGGGACAGTAAAGTACCCTGAGATGGGAGGACGGTAAGTATAAACAGAGATCCTCTGTGATATTTGTTCTTTGTCTTTGCAGGGACATAGTTCCACCTACAGAATTATCCATATCAAGAACTCGCATTAATATTCTGGGTCTGTTTAATTTTTTAGGGTCTCAAGAACATGCTCAAGTCTTCCATGTGTTTCCAGCAAACACAGACAGAGACCAGGAAAGACTAAACCCTACTAATTACTCATTGGAAGCCTCAGAACAAAATGCCTCCCAAGAACTGATGACCAAAATATCCACCCATAATATAAGCAAGCTCAGAAAATCTCTTCTTACAATCCTGACATAATGGAAGTTTCCCTAAACCACCCAACATCTGAAAAAACCAGCACAAAGATCAACAACTCCGCATTTTTTTACTTTGAGTCCTGTCAACCCCCTTCTCTAGCCCTGCTCCTATTACTCATAGCCTATACTGTGGTCTTAATTGTGGGCCTGTTTGGAAACCTCTCTCTCATCATCATCATCTTTAAGAGGCAGAGAGAAGCTCAGAATGTCACCAACATACTGATTGCCAATCTCTCCTTCTCTGACATCCTGGTGTGTGTCATGTGCATCCCTTTTACTGTCATCTACATTTTGATGGACCACTGGATATTTGGGGACACCATGTGCAAACTAACCTCCTACATGCAGAGTGTCTCAGTCTCTGTATCCGTATTCTCACTTGTATTAATTGCTGTTGAAAGACATCAGCTAATTGTGAACCCCTGTGGCTGGAAGCCCAGTGTATCTCATGCCCACTGGGGCATCACACTGATTTGGCTATTTTCTCTTCTGTTGTCTGTTCCCTTCTTCCTGTCCTATCAACTCACCAATGAGCCCTTCCACAACCTCTCTCTCTCCACTAACCTCTATGCCCACCGGGTGGCCTGTGTAGAGAACTGGCCCTCCAGAATGAACCAGCTCCTCTTTACCACCTCTCTGTTTATGGTCCAGTATTTTGTCCCTCTGTGCTTCATCTTCATCTGCTACCTGAAGATTGTCATCTGCCTCTGCAGGAGAGATGGGAAGGTCAACAGGAAGAGGGAAAACGATGGCCGGCTCAGTGAGAACAAGAGGATCAACACAATGTTGATTTCCATCGTGGTGACCTTTGGAGCCTGCTGGCTGCCCTTGAACATCTTCAACGTCATCTTTGACTGGCATCCCGAGGTGCTGATGAGCTGCCACCATGACCTGGTATTTGCAGTTTGCCATTTGGTGGCTATGGTTTCTACATGTATAAACCCTCTCTTTTATGGCTTTCTCAACAAAAATTTCCAAAAGGACCTGGTGGTACTTATTCACCACTGCTGGTGCTTTGCACCTCAGGAAAGATATGAAAATATTGCCATCTCCACTATGCACACAGATGAATCTAAGGGATCTTTAAGAATGGCTCACATACCAACAGGCATATAAAAATTGGTAACCCTTAATGCTGAAGTCCTCCTTAAATGGGAGATGGGAAGGTAACGGCTGGGGATAGGGCAAGATGCAGAAACGAGAAGCCAGAACCCTCCCAAATAGCAATTTTATACCCGGTTCTGCTTTAGGCCTAAGCCGGTCTCTATCATATATCCACCCGACACACACAGATACACACACCACCCTTTTCTCTTTTCTTAGGAGAATAACTAATAATTCAAACAATCTGGCTGCCGTCATTTGTGGCAGAGAATGAACACAAGAAAGCAGACAGAGAGGCAGGCAGCAGTGATGGCTGGGAAACAAAGTTCACAGATCCTTTCAGTCAATGGAATATCCACAAAAGTTATTGCTAACGATACTCCTAGTAAAATCAATGCTACACCTCCTTAGCACCGAGACAAATCTACTCTCAGATGTGAAAACTGTAACTTCCAGTCATGTAACTATTCAATCAATTAGCCAACTCAGAAAATCTCCCACCATAACTAATTAGTTCGCAAACTAAGTTTGGATTAAGGTTCAAGGGGTGCTTTTAACTTCACATTTAAATCAAGCATTATAAATACAATTAATTCCCATACCTGAATCAGATTCTCTAGTTTATGATAACAGTACATTTTCTTCACTAACGATGCTATTAGAACTGGCCACAAATTCTTTAGCACACTAATTATGCTAGAAATCACTTTAACTAACTTATTAATGGCCAATATAGATAGAGCTTTCTTTACAAAATGGCTTTTTATCCGTAATTCTTTATGTATATTAAATAGAGGTCATTGTGACTCTATCATTGGGTCTGAGAGACTTTGTCAATAGCACTTTTATAATTAGCTTAAAATTTTTTTAAACCTCTCGAATATCTGACTTAAACACTTTAAAAAAGCAGATCCCTCATCCCCACAGAGTCACTTACATAGGGGAATCAACTAGATTGTTCTCAAAGGATACTAAGTTATTGTTCAAATAGCCATTAGCTCAGTGACTTTTACTAAATCATCACCAGTGTCATCGCCTCCTGGAATAAACCTCCCTTCCATCTATTAAATTTGAACTGCCGCGTATTTGTATGTTAAACACGTATCTGTGTTTTCTTTTGAATAAAAAGTAATATTTCTCCGAATACCTCAATACCTACTGTGGTTTTTTCTTGCACATTATCCTCAATGTTTTTCCCTCCTGAAAAAATCTCTCTTTCCCTCCCTCCCTCGTTCTTTTTTCATTTTCTTCAGGATTTCTGTTCTAACATTTTGGGATAAACGAACAACAAAAGCATTGCTAGACACACAAATGAAATAAAATGTAACAGTCTCACAGTATTAGTTACAAACACTCTTATCTAAAATCCAGTTTCTGGTGACTCTGTAGCGCAATGGATGGTGTCAGCTTGGAGTCCTAAAGGTACAGAACTGTAGCCCCTTAGCCTAGGAGGCAGTCATAGTCTCCCTAGATAACCATCTAGGTTCTGATAGTGGTCAGTCCTACAACTAAGACCCACAAACAAATCAGCAAGAAAAAAACAAATAACCCCATTAAAAAGTGGACAAAAGACATGAACAGATATTCTTCAAAAGAAGATAGACAAATGACCAACAGACATGAAGAAGTGCTCAACATCATTAATCATCAGGGAAGTGCAAATTAAAACCACAGTGAGATATCACTTATCCGTGTCCGAATGGCCACTATTGAAAAGTCAAAAAACAATAGATGCTGGCATGGATGCAGAAAGGAATGCTTACACACTGTTGGGGGGACTGCAAATCAATATAACCTCTGTGGAAAACAGTATGGGGAGTCCTCAAAGAAATAAACATAGACTTACCATTTGACCCAGCAATCCTCCTACTCTTTTCCCAAAGGAAAAGAGGTCAAATGTTTATTGCAGCACAATTCACAATCACAAAGATGTAGAATCAACCTAAGTGCCCATCAATGCATGAGTGGATAAAGAAAATCATGTGTATATACGTATATATATACATCTACATATGTATATATACATGTACATAGTATGGAGTACTACTCAGCCATAAAAAGGAATGAAATAGTGTCTTTTGCAGCAACTTGGATGGAATTGGAGACCATTATCCTAAGTGAAGTATCTCAAGAACAGAAAAACAAACACCACATGTACTCTCTAATAATTGGGAGCTAACTGATGGGCACACATGGGCACAAAGAGATGTAAAGGTCATTGGAAATCAAGAAGAAGGGAGGGATAAAAACCTACCTATCGGGTACAACAGACGCTACTCGGGTGATGGGCACACTTAAAGCCCTGACTTAAGTATTATAAAAGGTATCCATGTTACAAAAACATTTGTACTTCCTTAATATTTTGAAATTAAAAAGAGATCCAACATGTTATTTTACTTACTCAGTGAAGAAATACTGATTCTCGTTCCCATTACTAAAATGACTCTGATCCAACCACTGAAAGCAGGAAAGGACATCAAACTCTAATATGCCTTCCTCCCCTCAGCCACACACATACACCCAGTCTCCCCGAACCCCAACTCCCACCCTGAGCATTCAGAAGAGATCTCCTATATATGATTAAATATTACAGTGTTCTTTCTGGCTCCATGATAAGAGCGATTTCCTTCTATAAAACTATTTTGTTTCTTCTTTTAAACTTTTCTTGAGCAGTAATAAGACAAAAGTCACTAATGGTATAACTACCAACAACAGTCTTTCGGGGCAGGCATGGTGGCTCAGGCCTGTAATCCTAGCACTTTTGGAGGCAGAGGTGAGAGGATCACTTGAGGCCAGTTCAGGACCAGCCTAAGCAAGAATGAGACCCTATCTCTACAAAAAATAGAAAAGTTAGCCAGGCATGGTGGCCTGTTTTCCACAATGGCTGTACTAATTTACATTCCCAAAAACAGAGTACAAGGGTTCTGAAGGCTTTCCCTTCTGCCTCAGTTGAAAGCTGCCTAAAAGAAAGCTAAGGGTAACTGAAGGCAGAGTTAATATCAAAGGACTCAAGTTACCTTTATACCCATAAGAGAATACACTAGGGAAGAGAAAGGAAAGCATCCTAGACAGTGTGGGAAAAGGGGATTGTTTCAAGATTTATATGTCCAGGAATTCCTAAAATCCTCCCCGAAGTCACTCATGCAGTAAGTGTGCTCATACAATAAACTGGACACAGAAGATGAATATTTCCAGTGGGCTAAGGAAGGCAGGCAGGCCTCTTTCCCATTTCTGTGCCCAAATCAAGCTCCTTGTTGAGGCCGGGATAGTGCTTCACCTGAGGGAGGAGTGAAAAGGTATGTGGTGACAAGAACGTGTCTGTCCGGCATCTGGTCACTGACTGTTTCCTGCTGTTCTCTATTTTAGGTAGATAAATCTGTTCTTCTCACCTAGAGTGTGAGCTTTCAGAGACATTGTCCTACATCTTTTATCCCTTCTGTACCAGCCTTCCCACTGTCCCCAGAGTGTTTAAGATAGGACTAGGCAAGGAAAAGTCATTTCATACACATAGGTAGATCTTGAAAGTTATTTCTTAAGAAAACAAGTTAGGCAGTAATTACTTATTGAATGCTTAAATGTTTTCAAACCTATGTTTTATCAATTGCCCAGTGAGAGCATAAAGACATAATCCTAATCACACAAAGATTTTTTTTAACATCAGTAAGCCAAGAAATCTTGAATCCTTGAGGATTCTACTTAAACATTCCTTAACGACCTTCTCTAATTCCCCAAGGCTGTGAGGATGGCCCAGACACTGCTCCCATAGTACCCTCCTCCCATGTAGGACCACGAAGACCTGTTCACACGTGTGCCTCCCTCACAAAACATGAGTTCCTCGAAGGCAGGGACTGTGTCTTATTCACTGTAGTGGCTCCAATGCCACGTACAGCATCTGTCGCAAAATGGGGGGCTCAACAAATGTTTGTTAACTGCAGTTATAGAACAGCATCTGGGAACGATAAATCTTTGCTCTAAAGTGGCGTGTGGTTCTGAATAGTTAAGAGGGGACTATACTTCCTAACCCAGTATCTGAAAAAGTAGAATGCCAAGCTTCCATCTGAAATACAAGAGCTCAGGAAACATGCGCTGGCAGGAAGACAAACAAAAACACACCTTGGTCACAGGGAGTCTCCAGGGCTGGACTTTTCTAGATCCGATGTCATTTGTCAGTAAGAGCTGTGCCACTAAGATAGCTGGGAAAATCCTGGGACTGGAAGAAAATGCTCTATTAACTTCAAATTAAGTGTGTTGACAGGTTCTTGGACCAAACAGCTTTTAGAAATGAAAGGCCTTCTAGGGAAGCCAGCCTCCAGGAGAGTGGGAGCCATTGTGATTCTACTAGAGAAACCAAACTCTCTGTAAAAGACCAATGCAGGGCAGAATTTTATTCTTTTCAAAGTGAGCCAAATTCTTCTCCTCTCATAAAAGAACATACAGCCTCAAAGCAAAAGTTATGGAATTATTGATTTGGAGGCCATTTCCCATATCCTGCTTTTCTACAGCAGCAGTGCCCCTTTCTCCTCGACATTGTCACCAGAGAGCCCTATTTCCTAACGATTCAAGTTATATACCTATCTTAAGGATAATTATTACAAAATTGGGAGGGCAAGCCTAACGCAAAAGCTCCATACTCTGAAATGCAACCCTTAAAAATGCACTATGGATTATCTTTCCTGAGGTATCTGTTGGGACCCTTCTAGCATACATATCTGAGAGTTTCTAACTTATCTTTCAGATACTTCGGGGTTCCTAATCAGGTCCCTCTTTCTTTTGTCTTTTTTAGAGAGACAGGGTCTTGTTCTATTGCCCAGGCTGGAGTGCAGTGGCATCATTATAGATCACTGCAGCCTCAAACTCCTGGGCTTAAGCAATCCTCCTGCGTCAGCCTCCCAATTAGCTGGGACTACAGGTGCACATCACCATGCCTGGCTAATTTTCAAAATTTTTTATAGAGACAGGGTCTTGCTATATTGCCCAGGCTGGTCTTGAATTCCTGGCCTCAAGCAATCATCCCAGTTTGGCCTCCCAAAGTACTAAGATTACAGGTGTGAGCCACTGTGCCCGGCCCCCTAATCAGTTTCTTAATGACTTCAAAAGATTTTTCAAGTGGATGGCACAGAGAGGTTTCTTATCTCCCTCTGCCTCAGAAAGCCCTCAAAATCCTCTCCTCTGAGAGAAAAAAATCTGCTTCAAACCTCCCAAAATGCCTTCAAAAATACTCACATTTTCAAAAGGACTACACCCGCAGGAAGAAACACGGATTGAAGTCTCGACTCTTGAATGAATGAATTGTTTAATCTTGGGCAAAGTATTTCCCTTTTTTGCACCTTCTCAACAGTGGAGAGAATGCCCTGAGATTCTGTTTGAGAATGTGGGTCCTTTCAGAAATTACTTAGTATGAACTCGAGGAATTCGGTGGAGTGAGAAATGTAGGTAGTGTAAAAGAAAAGAAATCCTCTTCCCGTTTGTAGAAAAGAGCAATCCAAAGCCCTTTTCTATCTTCGCCCTGCTCCGTCCGCCACCGAAGACAAGAGCAAAGACAGGAGCCTACCGCCACCTTGTGGTACACGAGATAGCAGAGAAAGACAGGTACTCAATCCACAACCCACACCCACCGCCCCCGGAAACTACATTCTCCTCCTCCTTTACGATTGCACAGAGCTTGACAATTCACAACCCTATCATCTCATTTCATTCTCGCAACTACTATGGGAGTAGCAGGACAGGAGGCATAACTCCGTTTTACCGTGGAAGAAACCAAAGCTCAGAGAGACTGTGTGACTTACCTAAGGTCACATAGTTAGCAACTGGCAGTCAGGACTTGAACCCATGTCTCCTGACTATAAATCAAGTGAGGCATTCCCTGAAGGGGGTGAAATGGACATTTAGGTATTATCCGGGTTTAGGAACTTGAGGGAGGGAGGCTTAGTTAGAGAAAACTCAATTTCTTCTACAGATACAACTGGCCACAGGTCACAACCCAGCCGCATGTCTATAGGAAAAGCCATCCAGATAGCGTGGATTCCTGCATTCCTCCCCGTTTTGCACATCCTGAGTTAACATCTCTAGGTCTCTCTAGCTGCTCTCTCTCCCTCTACTCCCCACCCCCAGCCTGCCCATAAGGCACAGGACTGATTTATAGATAGCTTGATGCTGAACACCAAGTGGGTCCCAGGCAAGGGAGCCACAACATCCACAGATCAGCAAGAACTACTCAGAGTGTTACTCTGTCTCTCGGTTGGAGATCATAATATTTGTGGCTCAGCCGAAACTGCCCATATGTTTTGCCAGAAAGCCCAGCTGGCATGTACCATAGTGATGTCATGCTCACTGAAACCCAGGGGGTAATGCTGGGGTTATATGACATACCAAGTAGCATATAGGAATGGCCTAAGAATTAATCTGGGAGTTTCCAATTTTCCGAGGCAACCACAACTTCTCAGATAAAATACTGCAAAGCCCAGGTGCCTGAACTTGCTCCCGCCATAGGTATTCCTTTAGTTTCATTCATTCATTCCTTCACTGAGTGGAGAGCACATGCACTAGACGAGTAGGGCATTATGAGGGATAAAGAATAATTCCTTTGTGAAATCAGGATCTCATAAGAGATACCTGCACTGCTATGTTCACAGCAGCGTTAGTCACAATAGCCAAGAAATGGAAACGACCTACGTGTCCACTGACAGACGAACAGGTAAAGAAAATGCGGCACATAAACACAATGAAATATTATTCAACCTCAAAAAAAGAATGAAGTCCTGCCATTTGTGACCACGTGAATGGACCTCGAAGACATTATACTAAGTGAAACAGCCAGACACAGAAAGACAATACTGTGTGATCTCACTTACATGGAAACTAAAATAGTCAAATTCATAGAAGCAGAGGTAGAACGGCGCCCACCAGGGGCTGGGAAGAGGAGGATCTGAGCAGATGTTGGTCACAGGGTAGAAAGTTTCAGTTATGCAAGACGAGTAAGTTCTGCAGATCTAATGTACAGCACCGTGACTATGGGTTAAGAGCTAAGATATTTATCCTTTGCTGCTGCCCTTTTGGGCTTAAAAAAAAAAAGGGCTAAGACACTTAGATCCTAAGTGTCCCACCACACACACACACACACACACAAGGTAACTACGTGATAGGTTAATTACTGTGATTATGGTGATAATTCCACAATATGTATATCAAATCATCAAGTTGTATACCTTAAATATATACAATGTTTTTAAAAAGAAATAATTCCTTAGATTAAGACTTGGTTGCCTCATGGTGAACAGAGGGAAATAAGAAAAACACAAATTATAAGCACATGTGAGATATAAATATTACATACTTTGGGGTTAAGAGGAAAAACTAAGATTCCTTCTGGCTTGGAGTTAGGGGATTGGGGACAAGAATGCATAAAGAACAATTTCATGGATGTGTAACATATAAATCTCTTTATAAGTGTGGCCTTTACAAATCTTCCTTGCCTGCTCTCCTGTTTCTACCTTGCTCTCACCCTACCACATTCTGAACTTGAGTTTTCTTCAGTAATTTAAGGGCTAAAAGTATAGGCTTCAGAATCAATCAGATAGATCTTGGTTCTAATCCTAGCTCTGCCGTGTTAGACGACCTTGGCAAGTTACGCAACTTTCCCCCAGGCCTCAATGTGCAGGTCTATAAAGAGGATATTATAAAAATACCCACTTAAGAAGGTTTTGTGAGATAATGTATGCCAAGCTCAGGGCCTGGCCCATAGTAAAGACTTAGTAAATGGAATCGATACTATTGTTGGTTATCTGTGTCTTTGATCATGTTTTCTTTGCCTGAGAGTCTCTTCACCTTCTCAGACTGCTCCACTCCTATTTCTCCTTCAGGCCCGTCACAAAGGTCTCTCTTCTTGAGTGCCACAGGTCCTGCCAGCTGTTCCATACCAAGTACAGGAGGTGTGCTTTGTTCACACCTCCTGTACTGTATTTCGGTGATGTCAACTTGTATTTGCTTACAAATCTGTCTTTCAGGTCTGTGAGGCTCCAAAGGGCGGGAGCTAGGTTTTACTCACCCTAGCACAGTATATGACTCATGACTCCACTAGAGAAATGATTGTTGAATAAATAAGATTGCATGTGAGCTGGGCCTTAAATAACTACATAGGAATTAAAGCATACCTCTGGATGGCTTTTTTTTTTTCTTTTGAGACAAAGTCTTACTCTGTTGTCCAGGCTAGGGTGTCGTGGCGTCAGCCTAGCTCACAGCAACCTCAAACTCCTGGGCTCAGGCAATCCTACTGCCTCAGCCTCCCGAGTAGCTGGGACTACAGGCATGCAGCACCATGCCCGGCTAATTTTTTCTATATATTTTTAGTTGTTCAGCTAATTTCTTTTTATTTTTAGTAGAGACAGGGTCTTGCTCTTGCTTAGGCTGGTCTCAAACTCCTGAACTCAAACGATCCTCCCACCTCGGCCTCCCAGAGTGCTAGGATTACAGGCGTGAGCCACCGCACCTGGCCTTGGATGGCCTTTTAAATGTGAATGTTAACCTATTGGTGCTGTATATTAACCCATTGGAACCCACTAGAATTAATTATTAAGGATTAGCCTTTAAGATGAGCTGCAAGGCAGGACCAAAATGAGTCAGAACTTCATTAGGGGAAGCCAGGGGCGGATGTACGGATGAATGAAAGGAGCCCGGAGCCCAGGCAGCAGCTCAGGAAACAGGTGCAGGACTTCCTAGGGTAGCCAGGGTCACGTTGGTGGTATGGTAAGTGAGGGAAGGAAACCACTTTAAGAGTGGATAAGAGATTCAAGGATGGATATAAAGGAAAATAAAAAGGCAAACATCACAATTTTTCTAGGATGGTCCTATGGGGAAAGCAACACACATGTCATATAGAAGGTCACCATGTTGTCTAAAAGGGTTTATAGATTATAGCTTTCTGTCTGCTCATCATGAAACCATTCTCTTTATTTGCAGAGAAGCAATCCTGTATTTCATTACAACAGAAAAAAAGGTCTCCAGGTCCTGTTAAGGTACCTGGAAACTTTTCATCCATTATTTCATCGAATTTTTTCTGATGTCTCTACGCTTCTCCAACTCGAGTTACTTGTATGTTAGACCACTTGATATTGTCACACAGTTCACTTGTGCTCCATTCTTTTTTTTTTTTCCCAGTCTTTTTTCTCTGTGTTCTATTTTGGATAGTTTCTATTCTGTCTTCAAATGTATTTATCTTTTCTTCTACTATTTCTAATCCGCTGTTAATCCCATCCAATGTACTTTTCATCTCAAATATTGTATTTTTCATCTCTAGTAATTTGATTTAGGGTTTCTTTTATTTTCCATTTTTCTCCTTTTTATGCTCATATTTTCCTTTACCTCTTGAACAAGTGAAACATATTCATAACAAATGTTTTAATATCTTTGTCTTAAGATTCTATGATTCATTTTCCAAATTGTTTTTATTAATTGAATTTTATCCATATTATGGGCTATATTATCCATTTATTTGCATTTCCAGTAATTTTTCATTGGATGCCAGACATTGTGTTGTTTCTCTTCCTTTAAAAATCACAGTCCTGTGGGGGGAAGGGGGTAAAAGGCAACACACACAACCTAAACATTTGTACCCCCATAATATGATGGAAAAAAAAAAAAGAATCACAGTCCTGGCCAGGTATGGTGGCTCACACTTAGAATTCTAGCACTTTGGGAAGCGAGTCAGGAGGATCAATTGAGACCAGGAGTTCAAGGTTACAGTGAGCTATGATTGCACCATCACAGTCCAGCCTGGGCAACAGAGCAAGACCCCATCTCTAGAAAAAAATAAAATATGAAATATAAAACCCATTCTAATACACCTTCCATTATAGCCACTTATGAGCTATGTCACACAGGAAAGTTACTTAACCTTTTTAAGCTTCAGTTTCCTTATCTGTAAAAGGTAATAAAAATGTAGCTAATTTTTAGTACTGTTGTATGGATTAAATTGCATGTTATATGTTATAGCCCCCATCATAGTGCTTGGTACAAAATATTTGGTACAAAATAAGTACTCAATAAATAATATCTATTATTATCTCTTGCTGCACTAAGAAATATCAATAGTGAATTCCGTACATTTTTTAAATGAGGATCTGCTATAGTTTATGATCTTCTTATCCCTTCCTTCCTCCATATCTCCTTTCTTTAGGACAAAGACAAGAAAATCTGAAGCTTCCCCTCTAAAATTCTGTGGAATAACACACCCGATAGCATAAGCCCAGGGAGAAAGAGCTTGGCTCTCCTTCCCGGTGACAGTCATTGCTGTGGACCTGGAAAAACGGAGGCACCGCTTTCGTCATTTTCAGAATATAGCATGCAGCTGTTCTCCTGGTATGCCACACATCTTGAGGTTGCTCCAAGCGCTAAAAACAGAGCTCAGGCGATCGTCCCAATACACCCAAACTCATTCTTTTCAAGGTGGCTCTATTTCAAATCAAATGGGCACTCTGTGTGTACTCCTTTTCTAACTAAGAGTTGGTCTTCCCCACCACACTGTGAGCTCTTCAAGGGCAAGGCTAGTTTATCTCTATAGCTCATGCTTCTAGCAAAGCACCTGGGACATGGCAGGTACTTAACACACATGTTTGTTGAATGAATTATTTGTTTAGCTTTTGTTTTAATTCGGATGGGGTAGGAGTGGGAAAAGAACACTGATAGGCATATAAAGAACCAATTGTTAGAGGGATCTTTTTTTTTTTTTTTTTTTTTTTTGAGACAGAGTCTCACTCTGTTGCCCGGGCTAGAGTGCCATGGCATCAACCTAGCTCACAGCAACCTCAAATTCCTAGGCTCAAGCAATCCTCCTGCCTCAGCCTCCCGAGTAGCTGGGACTACAGGCATGCGCCACCATGCCTGGTTAACTTTTTTAATATATATTTTTAGTTGGCCAATTAATTTCTTTCTATTTTTAGCAGAGACGGGGTCTCGCTCTTAAGTTGGTTTCGAACTCTGACCTTGAGCGATCCGCCCGCCTCGGCCTCCCAGAGTGCTAGGATTACAGGCGTGAGCCACCGTACCCGGCCTAGAGGGATCTTTCTAACAATTTATGTCAGGGAGTACGAACTTGTTCACAACCTCCAATTCATTATGATTCCCCAAATATACCCTGAATATTCCTCTTCCTGAGCCTGTACTCATACTATTCCCTCTACCTGTTAATGTCTTTCTCTCTCTCTCTCTCTCTCTCTTAAACATTCAATGTCTCCTATATACACGGCATAAATTTTTATGATTTTTTTAAGTGTACAATTAAATGATCATTAGGCATGCTTGAAATGTAGTGGGGGATGGGAATTAGAGGTCTCAATAGGGGGAAGGAATTCCTCTAAAACTGATTTATGTGAATAATTGTACAACTTGGTAAATCTCCCTCTCTTAATACATACATCCTTCAAGACTTGGCTCCAGTACTTCCTCTTCTGAAACTTTTCTCAACCACTATTGCTGAAAGGGCTACCTTTATCTTGACTTCCCATAATACTTTACATTCAGCTTGAGGCACTCATAATATTCTAGCAGATGCTGTGGTTAGTTATACGTGTTTCATCATTTTTATGGGATTGAGGGCAAGGGTCATCTTTTCATTTCTTAGGCATCCAGCATAGTGCTTTGTACACACCAGACATCTGGTAAGTGTTTGGTGCATTTATTGACTAAACTTCGAAGAGTAAGAAATATGATCATTCAACCCAATTTCAAGTATTAAACAAGTAAGCTTTAGAAAGCATATTTTATCCCTAAGATCTTATTCCTAAAAAAATTAACACAAGAGCCAGTCACAGTGGCATGTGCCTATAGTCCCAGCAACTTGGGAGGCTGAAGCAGGAGGATCGCTTATGCCCAGGAGCTGGAGGCTATAAAGCCCTATTATCATATCTGTGAAAAGCCACTGCATACCACCCTGGGCAACATGGTGAGACGCCACCTCTTAAAAAAACAAAATAGTTAACACATTGTCTTGAAAGTTTTGCTACCTTATTATTATCTGTTTTATCCTCTTCTGGAAACCTAAGGAAAAACTCTTATGAGGTATATATATATTTTAACCAAGAGAATTTAAAAGAAAAATTCATAGCATTAAAAATAAGAATTTTACGACATCCTTATGCCAGAATTTGAAGAAAAATTGAAGCATCAAAAAAAACCAAGACCGACAATCACTAGACAATTGTAGAAGCTTGGCCAAGCCCTTGGTTTTCCCAATACTATCCTCCCCAAACTACTAATCAGCAGAGTCGTGGGCACAAATGAGAGGAAAGCACTGAGAAACTATAAAATACTAAGGAACTTTGGGATATTATACTGCTCAAAGGAAAGGGCCAGGACAGAAGTAAGTCTCATTCCTTGACATCAGGGATGAGCTGAGGCTTCCTTTTTACTTGGATAATTGCTTTATTTTCTCTTCTGGGTGATACGATCTACCACTGACATCGTATATTGACCACTTTGTTGCCTTGTCCCCTTTTTTCATTCCCTATAAAGATTAAAATACATAAACCCATGATGTTCCCGCCACCCATACCTGCAGCAAGCAAGTTCACTGTGGCCTTAACAGTGCTGTTTCTTAACATCACCATATTTTATTGATGGAGCATACTTAGATTATTTAGTCCAACTTTTCCATTTTACAAATAAGGATTTGAAAGTCTAGAAGAGAGTATATTATTTGCACAAAGTAACCCAGCTAGTGTCAGACTCCATAATATAATCTTGCTTTCCTAACTCCCAGTTCTCAATATTATACCCGAGTGTCTGGGGTAAAATATTTATTAAACTAAAATGAATTTAATTGCTTCTTGTTTGTTTGAAAAAAAAATAGCTGGACCCCCTGCAGAACGTAGAAAGAAGTGAAAGTGCCGTTCTGAACGCTACGGCTTCCAGGCAACATGGGACGGACTCTGGAGCAGGCTGCCTGAGTTCCGGTCTGGGTTCCACGACTGCCCATCTGCATGACCATCGGAAAATTGCTTCATACTTCTTAGCCTCAGCTTGCTCATTTGTGAGATGAAGACAATCACAGTAACTACCTCAAAGGGTTGTTTATTTATCCAATAACACTTGTCGAACACTTGCTCTTGTGGCAGGACCGTGTTAGATGCTGGGATACAACGATGGACACACAAAACAACACAAAATGCCACCCTTAGAAGCTAACTTTCTTCTGGGATTAAAGGAGACAACCTATGTAGAGAGCTGTTCAATAAATGTTATTGTTGTTGCTGTTACCTTTGTTTTAAAATGTACTATATATCCACATTTTAAAAGCAAATCAGCAAATAGATCTTACAAAGAGACAGCTTGAAGCAAAATTTTAGGGCATAAAACAGCTCGCACAGCAGTGTTTGACAAGGACAGATATTATCACCATGGCAACATTTTTTGAGTTCCTTAAGAGCATTTACTTGCTTGATACTGTCGCAGATTCAGGCATGGGTGGTCTGTGAAAACACCACATAAAGAGTGTCATGCAGGGGTGGAGAAAATCCTTTCCAATTTGTCTCCAGAAAAGATAACTTTTTCTATAGGAAATCACTTTAATAAAAGTTAATATATAAAATCTTACATTAAGAAACATAAATTAGGGGATAATTACTTGTATTGCAGTGGAAGTCATCAAAGATTTCTTTTGAAAAGCCAGCTTCCCTAGTATATTCAAAACATAATGCATTGTTCGAAATTCTATATGATTAACAAGTACATGAAAAGATGCTGAACGTCCTTAGTCATTAAGGAAATGCAAATCAAAACCACAATGAGGTACTAATTTACACCCACTAGATGGGTATAATTTTAAAAATGGAAAATAACAAGCATTGGCAAGGATGTGGAAAAATTGGAACCCTGTACGTTGCTGGTGGGAATGTAAAAATGTTCAGCCTCTGTGGAAATAGTTTGGCATTCCTCAAAAAGTTAAACATAGAATTACCATATGATGCCACAGTTCCATCCCTAGGTCGGTACTCAAACGAGCACTTATGTAGGCATGTTCATTCATAGCGGCACTATTTACAACAGCCAAAAGGGAACAACAATCTAAATGTTCATCAGCAAATGGATGGGTAAACAAATTGTGGCATACACATACAGTGGAATTTTATTCAGTCATAAAAAGGAATGAAGTACCAATATATGCTACCACATGGATGGAATGGATAGACCTCCAAAACATTATTTTAAGTGAAAGCAGTCAGACACGCCAAAGGTCACATATTGTATGATTCCATTTATATGAAATATCCAGGATAGAAAATTCCACAGAGACAGATTGGTGGTTGCCAGGGGATATGGAGAGGGAGGAATGAAGAGAAACTTCTTAATGGGTAAGAGGTTTTACTTTGAAGTGATGGAAATGTTTTGCAACTAGATAGACGTGTGGTTGCACTACATTATGAATGTACTAAATGCCCCTGAATTGTTCACTTTAAAATGGTTAATTTTATGTTACATAAAACTCACGTCAATAAATTATTTTTTAAAAATGTTAACAAATATAAACATGAAGATGTGAGAAAAAAATTATAACTGACTGCTTAGCCATTTCAGAGAACCATGTATATGGTGCCTATACCTATTCACCGTGAAGGAAGTATTAAATAAATTTATGGGAGGCCATTGTTCTCAACTAAACTTCTGTACTAAACCTCCAAAGACCAAACCAAAATGGAGCCACTCATGCTAAGTACCACGTAGTCAAATAGAAATTTTAATGAAGCAGGTAAAACCCCAAACAGCCCAGTTTTCTGAAAATAAGAGATTCCTAGCAACCGACCAAAATGAGCCCAGTTAACCTGAGCTGGCATGACAGGGAAGTCCCCTCTGCTATAACCCTTACAAGAAAAGTAGCCTGAAGTAACCTGATGTTACCCAATCCACTTTTTTTATTGTTCTGTTTCCTTGTTTCCACCTTATAAAAACCAACTCTTCTGACTTGCCTAGCAGAACACCTATTCTATTTTATAGAATGAGACGCTGCCCCCAATTCATGAGTCACTAATAAAAGCCAGTTAGATCTTTAAACTAAATTTGTTGAAATTTTGTTTTTAAACAAAAGGAACAGAAAGCACTCAGTAAAATCCTGATTTCTTCCTGTTAAAGTAAAATTATGTCTGCCATACAAATATAAAATGAACACGTCAAAGGTTTTATTTAACTCATTAAGAACAGAACTAGTAAGATGTTAAAAACTGGTTCAAGAGACAACTAGAAATGCCACAATGAATTTGTTAATAGATGCAAAACTAGCTTATTGTGCGTGAGAAGTAGTGATCGCTTGCACCTCCACGAAACAAAATTCATTTGCATTTCTATAGATAAGAATAATTGGTACCACTCTCAGTTTTCTACAATTTTACAGAATTTAAAATAGTTCAAAGACAATGAAAAGTGTCTATCACTACAGAATCAGATGACCCGAAAGGGTTCACAAGTCATTGCCTAGCATTCTGAAGGTCACCCACTGATTTTTTCCCCAAATTTCACAATTTCTCCTGATATTCCTCTGGAAATAACTCACTACCTTGACAAATGCCTTCTCTTCTTTAGACTTCAGGTCCCCATTTGTTTAAAAAAAAGAAAAAAAATTTCAGGAGGAGTTGGCTTGGATGACCTGAAGCTCACCTTGAGCTTCGACAGCCTGCTAAGAACCTACGTCCAGGGGGCCAGATGCTGAGTCACAGATTCCCACAGGTAACAGAGCCCTTTAAGCCATCAGCATTCATGACTACAGCACATAAATTACATCTCTAATGATAGGACATGCCATCCTTGGATGAGGGAGGCCATGTTCTCAATGAATCATTCTAGAACAATTTGCCTTTCTGTTGCACTACTACTGGAAATAGGTCAATACTGAATTCCCTCAGCTTTTGTCATGACTAGTAAGCATCATTTGGTTTTTAAACAATTGGCTACAATTAGAGAGCGAAGTAGTCTGGAGCTACAAAACAAAACAAAATAAAGTAGGTAGCCTACACAAGATGCTCAAAAAGTTGAATGGCTTTTGAAATGTTTACACCATGTTCTATACACAGAGTTTATTATAAACATAGTAGGACATTTATGTTTTTTCCTTTTGTTTGATCTTCTATCATATCACACTCTCCAGTTGCTCAGTACTGGGCACACAGTGGGTCCTCAACCAACACTTGCTATTTAATCCTATAATTTATTACAGAGAGTGGAAGTCTATCCTTAAAGAAATTTTCAGTTTGTTCATGATAACAGAGTATCTCTATGTAGGCTGAGTATTCTTAGTACAAAACTCTGAAATGTGCAATGCTCAAAATCTAAAATTTTGGGGTGTTGACATGATGCTCAAAGGAATATTTAAGTATAGGTCATATTCCAAAAGTCTGAAAAAAATCTAAAATCTGAAACACTTCTGTTCCCAAGTATTTTGGATAAGAGATACTTAGCCTGTATGTGGGACCTCAATTCTTTTTATTGTATTTCAAATGTATTGATCAACTCAGCACGATCAAAAGAACATCCACCAACAGTGTGTAAAACAGAAGTCTTAAGCTTCCAAGGAAAAAAGTACCATTTCACAATTAAAAATACTTCTCCATAAAGACCTAAAACATTGCATACATCCTCCACCAAAGCCAACGCTAAGATTAATACTAGGTTTCTGCAATCAGTAAAAGTATAAGTCTGACCCAAACAACTGTGAGCTACCTCCTGTCTCGTGGATTGAAAGGAAGGGCAGCTTGAATTTCCTTTAAATGCCAATACCAAAATTCTTCACATTCCAGCTAAAAATGCTTTGCTCACCATGAGACTTTGGCTCTAACTTGCCTTTTATCTCTCCGTTCCCATTTAGATTTCATGTACAATTATTAGGGGTTAGCTCAGGGTCACATATTTTTGTCCTTCTGTTGGGAGGATGAGCACTCCCCAAGTGTGGCAAATTGAAAGCTGGAGTGGAATAGGGCGACCCGCCCCCAGCCCTTCCAGCTGACACCTTAGCCTCTTTGCACACAGCTGTCGTTCCAGTTTATGCCCCTTCTTGCCCGAGAGCAGGGATCTACCTCAAACACACGGTCTGGAGGGGCTCCTTCTGTGGGGACAGCAGGAGCAGAAAACCCGACAGACGCATGGAGCCTGTGCGTACCTTTGAGACCACGGCTGCTAGTTGGCTAGGTTTCCTCAGATCATATTGAAACTACGGATGAGGAAAATCAAATAGTCTTAATTCCTTGGGAGCAGGACAGCGAACACAATCCTGATGATTTTAGCTTATAGGAAACCAGTGCGATGGCTTCCCACGTCTACCGTCAAGACCAAACACCTTCCCCCACTCACTCACAGGCTCATCAATACACACTTGACTAAAATCGATCATTTAAAGAACTAAGCACAGTGTAGGCGGGGATTCAAGATACACTAGAGGCCGGGCACGGTGGCTCACGCCTGTAATCCTAGCACTCTGCAAGGCTGAGGCGGGCGGATGGCTCAAGGTCAGGAGTTCAAAACCAGCCTGAGCAAGAGTGAGACCCCGTCTCTACTATAAACAGAAAGAAATTAATTGGACAACTAAAAATATAGAAAAAATATTAGCCGGGCATGGTGGCGCATGCCTGTAGTCCCAGCTACTTGGGAGGCTGAGGCAGGAGGATCGCCTGAGCCCAGGAGTTTGAGGTTGCTGTGAGCTAGGCTGACGCCACGGCACTCACTCTAG
>CAUYMX010042526.1:0-39327 GCA_963573855.1 Lepilemur septentrionalis
TCATTTTAATGACAGGCAATTTAGTTTGAGGTAACTGAAGCAAGGAAAAACGCAATCAATCATCACAGCAAGAATTTTCACAAATGTTTACCAGTCTATAATGAATGTTGTGTAGATCATCAAGGTCATTTGATAGCTTCTTTAAAAGTAATGTTTTCATATTCTAACAAAGCAATTCAAGTATTTAAAATAAACTGTCCATTTCTTAAGGTTCGGTGATAAAATGCAGCAGTGAAATACAAAGGATTAAAAAGTTAGGAAACATGAAAAAATTAGACATGTTGTTTTTGCCTAGTGATAATTTCCTCAAATTTCTGGCTAAAGTATGCACATAAAGGATAATTTAATATTGGATCACATTTACTTTCTTGTTACTTGTTGTCAAGTTTTAATATAGTGTTAAAATTTTTACATTTAATGTCTCTTCAAATTGTTTTCTCCTGACTATTTTGAAGGAGAAATCCATATGCAGTGTATAATACTACTCAGATTCTCCATCCACATTGGTTCTGGGATAGTAAATGGGGAAGAATGTTGAGTTAGAGTTAGCAGAGAAAGTGAGTAGTAGAAGTAGGCAGAAGGGAACCATGTTTACTAGTTCCAATAGAAATATGTTCAGGGTAAGTTATAGTATGCTAACTATAGGCTTGGCCACCTAGAAAGTAAAAATTATGGCATATTTAAGAAAAAAACCAATTTTAATAATTTCAGGTAACTGTTTTGACTTAAAATACTAAAAAAAAACTCTTCAAAGCAAAATAAAAATCCTGAACTGGCGATTTGAACCAAGTTCTTGTTAGAGTCTTGTGTCATAGGGAGTACCTCAGTCAACCAGACTGTAATTGTAGTCTTAGGATGAAAGAAGTGACTTTGTTCTCTATGAGTTACACATTTGCATTTCTTTCAGCATTCATGATAAGTAATCTTAGAGGTCATTAAATGGTGTGTGTGTTTGTATGTAAATTGAATTCTAGGTGGGTGGACAGTTCTTTGTGAAGGCAGCATTCATACTGGTGAGGAGCTCTGGTGTGAGGTTGCAAAGACCTGGGCTTTGATTCTGGCTTAGTCACTTCCTTTGTGTGGACTTGAACAGTTAATCTCACTGCTCTTCAGTTTCCTTATATGTGTAATTAAGGTCATAATAGTACTTACATTTGGGATTCTATTTTTAATTAAATATTGTAATATACGTAAAAGTCCTACTACACAGAAAATGCTTAAAGTTAACTATTAACTATGATTACTTATTCATACCATACTCTGTATGGGTTATTTTTATATACATGAACATACATAAGTATAACAAATTCATATTGCTATAACTGTATTCATGATGTGACTTTTTACAGTTAGGTCACCAATCGTATGTAATAGGTTTCTGACAAAGAGAATATTGATTTTATCCTAAGTGATGCCAGACATCCTATTATTGGGAAAGTGTGGGGTAATTTGTTATAAAAACCATAGCTAACAGTTGTTGGTTGCTTTTTATGTGCCACACATTGTGCCAGTATATTAGCTCATTTAATCTTCACCTCAGCCCTATGAGGTCCATACTGGTATTAGCCTCATTTTACAGACGAAGATGATGAAGCACAGAGAGATTATTAAATTGCTCAAGGTCACATAGATAGTAAGAGGGGAGCCAGGAATCCCTGTTTTGTAGATGTTTGAAGAATTCTTACTTATGCTTCCTCCCTAGTTCTCTTACTAAGTAAGTACTTGGAAGATTTTTTTTCCAACTAGGTGAAAGGAACCTCATGAAATATTAAGATATCACAAATAGATATATAGAGAAACCTTACATTTATAACCGAGCCTCTCTGAGCATGTTCAAGTGCTGTTTTATAATTTATGACCTATTGGCAGGTATCTCCCAACTTATAAACCATGTACCAATCCATAAATATGTTCTCAAGAAGTTAATGGTAGTTTTCCATGGTAGAGACCCATCCTTCATAGTGTGTTTGGTTGTAGGACTTTCCCATTTTTTTTTCTCCAGACTTTGAGTCTGTGTTGTAATGAATAAAGAGAACTTTTATGGTTTTGCCAGGTGTCAGGGGCTTACCAGCTATCTTAATTAACCTGCTTTGTTGTGTGTGTATGTATGTGTGTGTGTGTGCGTATTCCTCTACCTTCTGCCAGATTACTGAATGGGTAGAGGAAGAAAAGGAAAAGCGTAAGAGAGCCCAGTGACTTATTTCAGGGAGTAAGTCTTGGGTTTGGAGCAACCCTTCTTGGTTTCAGTTGTTACCTCAGCCGTGATCATTTTCTAGCCAAGCTTAAGGCTGATGAATGTGTGATGAATAATATAAATGAATGGATAAAATGAATATTCTGTTTAGCTTGTAGCTTTCTTCCATTATCACAATCAAACAGATGTTGGATGGAGAGTGAGGGAGGGACAGTAAGCTGCCACACAAAAAGGTGACTTAGACATTTGTAGGATTAATAGAAAAGATAGGCCTTCTTTAACAGAGTGGAAGAGGAATGGAGCTCCAATTTTAGTGGCTTATTTCACTGGAGAAAGACCATAAAATATCATGATTTCTACCATGATTTGCTTAGGTATAGGTACTAATTTTCATTGATCATATTCTCTCCTGTTACTATTCCTTGTTTTTCATTATCTTTATTCAACAAATCATTTGTCTTTATCAATTCCCACTGCTCTCTCAGATGTAATCATTGGGAAAGGAGGCACATTGCATGTACACACAGGAGGATACAGGGTAGGGAGAGGGAGAGCAGGAAAGAGGGAGAGTGATAGATGTTTACCGTTAGAATTTTGGGGGTGAATTTCAATCTTTTGGTCTTTATGTGATTCCCCTCTTTTTATAGTATTAAAAAGGGATATGGGAAAAATAATATTGTTAACAGAGCTTTATATAAACTTCATTTTTGAGAGAGAAAATTTTAAGTGGCATTTGTCCTCAAAGTTTATGGCTAAGGGATACAGTCTTTCTTTTGTTTTGCTAGATAAATTTCCTTGAGAATGTGGCTTTTAAAAATTACCTAAGACTTTACTCTTTTTTATTACAATGACTGCTAATGTACGACTCAGCTGCATTTGGAAATATAGGAGGGGAAAAACCTCTTTTCAACCTATCACTGGAATGGATTGTTGGGGAGGCCAATTTTTTTTGTAGGATATCAACAGATACTGAGGATTTTTTGGTATTTAAGGCTCTCTTTTCATTCTTAAGAGCTTCTATAGTTTTCTTAGAATCTAACTCCATGTAGTAACATGCCTGGCATTTTTCCTTTTTACCTCTCATGTGTGTCTTCTAGATCTGTGGTCCCCAACCCCAGGCCTTGTACTGGCACCTGTCCATCGACTGTTAGGAACTGGGCTGCCCAGCAGGAGGTGAGCAGTGGGCAAGCAAGGGATGCTTCGTCTGTATTTACAGCTGCTCTCCATCACTTGCATCACCGCATAAGCTCTGCCTCCTGTCAGATCGGCGGTTGCATTAGATTCTCGTAAGAGCACGAACCCTACTGTAAACTGCGCACACGAGGGATCGAGGTTGCATGCTCCCTATGAGAATCTAATGCCTGATGAAGGTGGAGCTGAGGCAGTGATGCTAGTGCTAGGGAGCGGCTGCAAATACAGATTATCATTAGCAGAGAGGTTTGACTGCACAATAAATGTAATGCGCTTGAATCATCCTGAAACCATCCCCCCCTCCCTTGGTCCGTGGAAAAATTGTCTTCCATGAAACTGGTCCCTGCTGCCAAAAAGGTTGGGGACCACTGTTCTAGATACTTGGAGATTGTTTACTTCTCTAGTGTCTTTTAATCTACATGTTTGAAAACTTAGGTTCAAAGTGGTTGAAGGAGACTTTTTAACTTTGAATACTTTTGCTGCTTTTTTTGGTTCTGCCAGGACCTACCAGTTTCCATTGAGGGGGATATAGCCATGCTACTTTACACTGGTATGTGTAGCAATGGTAGTAGGGGGAAATGCATTTCAGGATAGTACGTAGGTTTTATTTGGTGTTTCCAGTAGTAAAGTAACTTGCTTAAAAGAAAAGCCCTCATCTAAATGATTTCAGCTAACATTCTTTATTATTAGAACATCTGTTTTGTGGCAGTCCTTTCTTAGATGCTAGGGATTCCAAGATAAATAATATGTGGTTCTCTTTTCTGGGAGACCTTATAGTCTGTCTGGGTGGTAGAAGAGGGACAGGGAGTATGAGAGGAGACCTAATACCCATATTTTAATACTTTTGCCTCACCTCAGATTTTTCAAAATGTGGAGAATGAGAGTTATTCTTTCGTGCACCAATTTATGACCATGTGGGGCCAGTGCTGATATGAAAAACAATAAAAATTAAGGAATTTAGCTGAGTGCAGTGGCATATGCCTGTAGTTCCAGTTACTCAGGAGGCTGAGATGGGAGGATCACTTGAGCCCAGGAGTTTGAGGCTGCAGTGTACTGTGATCACCATGTGAATAATTAGCCACTGCACTTCAGCTGGGCAACATAGTGAGATCCTGACTCTAAAAGAAAAAACAAGGAATTTTGATATATTTTCATCTGTATTCAGTATAACCAAGTTTGTTAGAATTAGCCATTGTATACATTCTTCCCATTAAATTCTTTAGGTTATACCTGCCTTAGATTTTCTCAAGAGATAATGGTCTCAATACTTTTGCTCTGATCTTGGACCTTGTCTAAAGCTAAAGATTGAAAGCTTTCATAAAAGTATAAAGAAAGCATTGAAGGCATTAAGAATATGCCTCTCCAAATATACCACTCTGGCATATTGACTGTTTTGAGTTAAAGGCACTTGAAAAATAGTAGGTACAAGAAGATCACTCTGACCTTCCTCCTTCTTAAAAGCAAGAGGTTGAATTGCCATGTAAAAGATACCCTCCCTATACTAAAAGGAAAGTAGAGGAAGTTGAGGCTGAGGAAAATCTATATAAACAAACTTTGTTAAACTAATCCTTATCTTCCTAGTTCACTTTTCTACCTAAATAACTACCCTAGCTGAAGTCCCTTTGCCTTGTCATATTTTCACAATTTACTACTCTTTGTCTAATTCAATGTATAAATATTCAACTTTAACTGAATCTGTGGGTCTTCATTTCTTTATGAAGACTCCTGTGCCACATAAAATTAGTATTAAATAAATTTGTATGCTTTACTCTTGTGGATCTGCCTTATGTCAATTTAATTCTCAGACCCAGCTGAAAAACCCAAGAGGGTAGTGGTAACATTTTGCTTCCTCTTATGATGAAATTCCAAGATAATTCATATAGTCAATTTGAAAGTCCTTTAATTAAAAACCTATAAAAGTATAAAATGTAATAACTATTATCATCTTTTGAATAGTACTTATGTATCTTTAAAGAAAATGCATTTCTTTCCTCCTTGACATTTTTTTCAGAGTTTGAATTCTAGCTTTTTAGTTTGATACTTAAAAATATATTCAGCACAGTTCTGATTGAACAGTTTATCAGGGAACGAGTGAGGAATCAGGCGTTCTGCAGTGACTGAAGTATTGTGCCAAGTGGCTGATGCGTCTCAGAAGAAAAACATGAGAATTTATATAACCTAAAGTTCTGGTCCTTTTCTGATAACGTTGAACCAGAGCCATTTCATAGTTACAGATTTGTGCTTAAATCTTATACTTTGAGATAAAATGCTTCCAGAGGAAAAAGGGGAAAGTGTGGTGAAGTTAAGTACAAAAGCCATGGCACTCATTTGTGTGCCTACACACACACATGCATGTGCACACCCCCCCTCCATTAAAATTATTGCCTCTTGGGAATAAAATGAAAACAGAAATGTCACTTACTCATGATTTATTCATGGGTTGATTATCCACTTTATGGATCATCTAGTCTTTTTATTTCTCTTTATTCTTCCCCTCTCCCCAGTTTTCCCCCATCAACTGCCTGATTTTTTCTGTTTTTTTTTTTCTTTGTTACTATCGACTCTATTAGAGGGTAGGAAATACCTGCGACACACAAATTAGCCAACTTTGTACTTTATTAGCAATTATTAAGCTAAGGGGCAAAATTAGTTGGATATTATCTTTCACATTTGGTTGTTTATGCCATCCCTATTTATCATGATTATGGATAAATGAAAGTTGATTTTTCAATAATGAAATTTAGAAAATATATTTGAAACAAAGTAGGCATGATCATTGGTTTTTCATAACATCTTAGAGACAAGCCTCAACTCAAATATCACTTCCCCAGGGAGGCCTTCCCTAATATACTCCTGTTAAATGCAGCAGCCTCAGTCATTTTTTTATCCTTTTATCCTAGTTTATACCACCTCATATCCTCATATCAGTTAGTTATTCATCTGCCTGTCCATCCACTTGTATATTATCTGTTTGTCTTTTGGTTTAGAATGTAAGTGCTGTGGTGAGTAATTGACCTTTTTCACTTCAGCATAGTGCCTGCCCCAGAGTGGACACAAAATATTTGTTGAACCAAGGGAAGGGAAGCAATTTACTCTGTTTTACAGAAATGAGAAATTAGTACTTAAAGAGGATAACTTTCCCAAGGTTACATTGCTAATGACAGTAGGGGTAGGATTAAGTAGCACCCTGCATCTTATAATACACATCTTGAACATTGATGATTTACGTAATTAAGAACTTTCCACCACCTAAATTTGTTAATCTCTATATAAACTAGAAGTTGAAGATTTTGTGGCTGTGTATAATTTCCTATTATAGTTTTTGGATTTCTAGTTTAGTAGTAAAAATTTGGTCTATTTTATAAATGTGTTCCAAAGCATGTCTTTGAAATATTGCTTTTGCTATGTTTGGAGAATTCTGTGCATGGGTGTTTCAAAAGTGTTATATTTTCTGTTATACATAAACATTTAACTCAGAAGTCTATAGGAAAAAAACATTTAGATTTGCTTGTATAAATTTAGAAACTTTGAAATAGCGATAAGGGTAAATATTTTAGAAAAAAGATTCACAGACTTCAAATTATTTTCAAGGTAGCATTTGCAAGTGTTGTTTAACAAACTTATAATTCTTACCAACCCAGAAAAATAAGATTAGGTATATGCATTATGCAGAATTTTCTAGAAATACTTTGAAGATCTAGATGCAAATTCTTCTAGATGTTTGATACTTCAGATTATATAACATAATGTCAAGTATACAAAGAATGGAAAATAACATTAGTTTTTCTTAATTCAACTTTTCATTATTTTTATTTAGGGAAACTGATTCTTTGTTGCCAACTAGATTTTTAATAATTTCCTAAATAATTTCTACTGATATCTCTTATTGGAAAATTCTGAATATATTATGCTATTTTCTTCAAAATGTTACTAATATCTAAATGTTAAATACTTTTAAGAGTAAAAACTGCCTTTTTTGAATAGAATTTTTTTATGGGAACCCTAAATAGTTACAACTTATGCTATAGAATAAATCTAAATTTTTCTAGTCATTAGAGTTATTAAAAACTATTTCTCATTACAGCAATCTCCTCTTATCCATGAAGGATCCCAGTGGATGCCTGAAATCACAAATAGTACCCAACCTGATTGCCCTTAACCAGAACTTGTTTCTGTTTATGTCTTTTTACCCACAAATTTAATGTATTTTCCATTTTAAATAAGCACTTATCACGCACTGTGGCCATCACTTTTGCAATTCGAAGCGTGACAGCAGAACTAGAACTAATTTCTTATTCCTTTTTCACAGTTTCACAGATGATCCATTCTTACTGTAGAACTTAGCAAACTCAGTATATGATTTTTTGTTTTTAAGTCAAGAACTGTCACCTTTTCACTTAAGGGAAGTGCTTTCTGGCTTCTCTGTGGCATACCTGAATTGCCAGCATCATTACTCTTGTGCTTTGGGGCCATTATTAAGTAAAATAAGGGTTACTTGAACACAAGTAGCATAGCTGATATGATAACTAAGAGGGGCTGCTAAGTGACTAAAGGCAAGTAGCTTATGTAGGTTGGATATGTTGGAAAAAGGTCCTACCCTAGACCTACCAACTAAAATAGGATCTTCATTTTAACAAGATATGATTGTATGCACATTGATGTTTGAGATGCTGTGGTTTAGAGTAAGCTGTTCAAACAAAAATGAAAATAGATCCAGACTTTAGGACGATTAAATTTATTTTTCAGAGATTATTAAGATATTTAATAATAGTGCAAATTCTGTACATCTTGGTGGAAGTAACTAAGCATGTATATGTGAGTCATAAGAATAGTCTTTGATTTAGTTATCTCTTAATGAACTATACGGAGATTGACAAAATAGGGTTAATAAGCATTGGGAAATCCCAGATGGGATCTTTTTAATATGTGTTGATTTTATTCGTTAAATCATTACAAAGTGGTACTGGGTTGAATATTCTAGGTATAATAAATGGGAATTGTTGAGAAGAGGAAGTAGTATTGGCAATGATGGCTTTTAGTTTCTATTTGAAAATACGTATGATTAATTGGAATAATTGTCTAGATTTAAGAATTGTATCAATATTATTAAAATATCAAATTTAATACCCAACTATAAAAATGGGAGAAATCTTCTTAATGTAGACAAATCATTGAATAAAACAAAACTTCTTGATTCTGTTACTTATTCTAAGTAGAGTTTTGTGTTCTTGACAATTTTAATTCATACAATAGTCTTTTAATATAGAGCAAACCCATATGGATCATGAATAAAAGAAATAGGACTTTGACCCTGTGACAATGCCAATAAAAGTTAAAAATATATTTCTCAGTTATTGCTATAATTGTGTATGATTTTTTATGTTTACTGATATATAGCATTAGGAAATATAAAGTTGGGAAGTAGAAAATAATTGACTAGCTTATTCTTTCATTGAAATTAGAGTTATAATTGGTACTTTCAAACTAAGATTTGTTCTACTGAAGTTACTGTCATGGGTCAATAAAGTTGACAAGGCTTAGAGAGCTGATCTCATCTCTGCACTAAACCTTTAATCTTTTCCAACAAATAGAGATCTATTTAGAAAAACTTCTAGATAAAAATCCTGAATACTTCCTAACTCACTTATTTGAGTGTCAGAAAATTTTAACTTATTTTGAATTGAAATCTCTTCATTTTCAGTTTAAACCTATTTATACCTGTACATTTATAAAATTGAAATAAAGAGTTAGCATAAAGGCAGGGACTATTTTGTATTCTACTTTGTGTAATGATTTATAAAGTGACTATTTTCATCTACTCCCTCTTGGCCAGTTTAAATAATTTTTTCCTTCATTGGTTCTCCCTTTATCTTTTGATCACTTGGGACAGAATATCTGACCCTTTCAATGTTTGAGGTGCTCTTAAATTGTAGAGGCCACACTGGGACAAGAGCACCTATTGTCTTTCTGACTCAGTTAGGACCAGATGAGTTAATTGAAAAAGAAGTGTGCATTTTTTTTCATTTTATTAGCAATAATTCCAAATGGGTTATGAAGAAAACTTATCCATTGAATTTGATGAGGTTTCCAAAAACTTTTAATGTATGTTCACCAATAAAAAATAAAACATCACCAGAACTATTATATTCTAGGCAAAGAGTGTGGCTGATACCAAAAGCAACGTACAACATAAAAAAGATATAAAAGAAGACAATTTGCTGAGTATTAAAAACCATCTCAATGTGAACTCTTTGCAACCAGCATAGAACTAATCAGCTATCAAATCCAAGCCACACAAAGGTAAACTTGGCCAGTGGAGGCCAGGAGTCAATATGGGAGGAAAAATAAGTTCCTCAGTGAACTTTTGGTTCACTGAATAGTGTTTTGGAACATTAACCTGGCTGGTACAAGCAGTATTAGGAAATCATTTTGGCAGGGGAGAGAATCAAATACAAATGGAATGCTACATTTTAAAATCAGTGGATTGTTCCAAGAATGATAAAGGTATCAGTAAAGTAGCAAGAGGATAACTTTAAAACATTGTTTGTTGTGGGCTCAAAAAATGTTCAAAACAGTTTTATTTAAAGGTTTCACAATAACTATGTCCAGGCATTTAGACTTAAGGGAAGTAAAATTAAGAAAAGAGATTTTTTTCCCAAGGAGAATTTTTTAAAAACTATGCATATTGTGGAAGTAGCAACATTATACTTTGTAGACAATAATTGGCAACAAAATAAATTTAAATGCTGTAATATTCTGCCCAAACCAGTCTCAGATACTGTTTAATAACCAAGATGCAAACTAATTTTGTTTTAACAAGCCTAGACCAGTTCTATTAAACATGTCCTTGGTTGGAAATCCAGTTTCATTTAATGTTTTGACAGCTCATTTGACAGCTAGTCAAGTCCGTCATAGAGACGAGTTTCTGGTGTAGTACAGGTGGCTTGAACATACCATGTTCTGTTAGGAAGAGACTGAAGACCTAATTTATCTGTCATTTCACTGATGGCCGTGGCATTTGGCAAATCCTGTTTGTTTGCAAAAAGCAACAGTACCGTATCTCTCAACTCATCTTCCCTGAAGCATTTTCTCCAGCTCTTCTGCTCCCTCCTAAATTCTTTCATGATCATTGCTATCTACCACAAAAATAAGATCCTGGGCATTCTGGAAGTAATGCCTCCAGAGAAGCCTAATTTTATCTTGATCACCAACATCCCGTACTGTGAAGCACAAGTTTTTATATTATACAGTTTCCACATTAAAACTGATGTTAGGACTGGGCGTGACTATCTTCCCCAAGTTCAGTTTATACAGAATGGTTGTCTTGCCACGCATCTAACCCAGCCATCAAAATGTGCATCTACTTCTTACCTAAAAGGCTGGAGAAGAGAGAGGAGATGGTGAGGTCCATGGCAGTAGTGGCACTTGTGATGAGCAGAAGCAGAAGGGGTTGGGGGCATTCCTGGGCCTTCTCCTTTCACGTTCCAACAAATGGGCAGCCGGGGTAGCAGCTCAGGGTTTGCCTTAAGGCACCTGCGGCGCCACATCATGCGGTGGCCCAGCCCCTCCAACATGGACAGAATCACGTCACCGCTTGGCCATCCCTTTGTGCTTCTGGTGCTCAAGAGGTGTTTTAAGTAGAGATATTTTAAAAAACACATACTTCATGTAAACATTGAAATTTGCATATCGTATTGGGTAGTTTGTTCAAATTTTCTCTCTCTCCCTAATCATGGTTTTTGAAGAGTTAGGTTTTCTGGACACTTGGCCATCTGGAGAAGTCTATGGGAACTTTCTCAGGATAATGTTAGAACACATAGATTTGTGTTTCATTTTTAATGTATTAAATAATGTCTAATAGCTATCATAGTTTTCAAATAGTGAACATTAGTGCTGTTTTAAGATATCTGAATATTTCCATGTGATCTGGAAACATCTTTGATTTTTATTGGTGACAATGGAAATTGTTGTCTACATTCATAATCAAGGAAAATGCTAAATAGAGATTAGTGAAAGTAAAAATATAACATGTTATGGAAAGTAAATAGAAGTATTTCAAATAGAAATTGATTATAAAAATATAATTTATTTTTCCATCCAATTTGTAGACCCATTATAATTTATGGAATGTAGGATAAGAACCCTTTATGTGGCAACCTCACTGAACTCTCTTACTCTGAAATTTAAAAAAAAATTTTTCTAGGTGAAATTTATGTGATCTAAAAATAATCATTTTTTTCCATTCTTTCCAATCTTTACATGTTTTATTTTCTATTTTATTTTGTCCAAGACCTCTAGAACTATATATAAGAGTTGTGATGCTGGTAGTTTCCTTTCTTTTGTTTCTGATCTTACAGAAAATGTAGATTCTCAAGTATAATGATCATGTAAGCAAAAGAATCATAGCATAGAGTACCGAAAGAGAAATTTTTTCAATAGCTAGTAACATAAAAATTTAAATACCAGAAAGTATTTTTTTGCTGTACAGATATTCTTTGCTATCCAAGATTACCTGGGGCTTAAAATTACATAGTGAGTTGGTATAGCAAGATTCTCAATGAATTGGTTATATATGGTTCATGAATTTTGGATAGTTATTTGTGAGAACTGAGATAGTGAAGAAAATTGAAAACTGAAAATTTATTTGAATTTATTTTGCTACTGAGTTCCACTAGCAGGTGGTCATCTAGGTTCAGATAGAACAGTATTCTTGTATAGCTTTTACCATGTAAGGAAATTCTCTTCCATTTACAATTTAAGTCTTTTTTTAATTGTAAATAGATCATAAACTTTATCACATGCTTTTCGTATGCTAATTGAGCTAAATATAGATGATGAACTACCTCTGCATTCCAGGATACCTTATCATCCTGGACGCACCCGATCTTGTCTGATCTCTGGGACTGCAGGTGCGCACCAGCACACTTGGCTAATTTTTCTATTTTTTTTTTTTGGTAGAGATAGGTATCTCGTTATGTTGCTTAGGCTGTTCTCGAACTCCTGGCCCTAAACGATCCTCCCACCTTGGCCTCCCAAAATGCTAGAATTATGGGCATGAGCCACCACATCCAGCTGTCTTTCATGTTGTTATATCATGTTCTTTCCTATTACCTTTTAGGAAAGATCTCCAATCTGATTTTCTAAATCCTGTATCCTTTGGATATATCCATCCTGCTATTTATCTCCTCTGTTGTATTTTTATTACATCTATTTTTATACCAACATTTTAAATTATTCTTAATGATTTTTTATTCATGCTTTACAGTGTTGATATCTTTTGTTATTGCCTTAGCTATATCATGTTTATTTTAAATGATTAGTACATCTATTCCAATAATTCTACTTTAGCAGCTACATAAAACCCCTTCCCAAGATGAAAGGGGTAGTCCAGAATTTTCAGTTGTGTAACGTGCAAGACTATATGATGTTAATGTTGATGAAATGAGTAGAGCAAACTTGTTTAGCTCCTAGTCAGGAGTTCTGGGAGTTAGGCTGAGAGCCAAATCTGTACTGGTGCTGGCTGTGGTTTGGTGCCACCTAGTGGCCTTTGCCACCTCTGGCTTCAATTTCCCTGGACATAATATAGTTTCCTCTGGTAAGCTTCTGGAGTGACAGCCATTCCAAGAATCTCTTGGTTAATTGTCTCTCGTTCTGTGGGCCTGATTGGAATGATTGGTGTGAGAGAAATCTGGGCATGTAGGAACCCTCTCTCCCACCTTGCTTCTAAGTATGGTGTTGCCTGACATGGCTTTGCCCTTCCATTCTTTCCTCACTCCTGACCTGAAGGGGAAGCCAATGGTATGTTTTTAGGTATTTGTATTGCTTTAATAGGTGGATGTTCTTCATAGTTGATTTCTAGATCAATTTTTATTCCCAGGATATAGCTACTCAGGTAATGTGAATTGGGACGGGCCAAAGGTTAGCCTATGGTTGAATATTCTTAATCTGGCAGGGAACTCCAGGTACCACCGAATCCCTGTTGATCACTTCCTGCCTCTTCTCTATCTATGGTTTTCACCTTCACAAGAGTCCTTAAGCTGCCCCATATTACCCTGCTAACATTAATAATTGGCCCTGTGCTGTCCGATTTCTATGGCGTGTTGAAGGTGTATGCTTTGTTTATCCTCAGAGGAGAGGCAAGGGTAGTGTAGAAAAATGTTCTGACAACCTGTTTCTTCCAAAATTAGGCTGTAGCGCCCAGGCTCTAATGTTCATAGTTTTCTTTTTTAAGTTTCTTATAACGATTTCCCTCACTAAGCTACAATTTTTTCAGGATTGATTTTTGTGGAACAAGCTAATAGTGGAAAGAGTGTACCATCTTGATAGGAAGTAGAAATATATTACCTTATAGGTAACTCCAAAATAAGTTTTATCTTAGCTTAGGTATAAAAACCGTTAGTCACAAGTAGGCAAATTTAAAAATAATGTTTTATTGCATAACTTTCTGGTATTTAAATTTTTATGTTGCTAGCTATTGAAAAAATTTCTCTTTCAGTACTCTATGCTATGATTCTTTTGCTTTGGGAATTCTTTTTGCCTTTTGTTTTGCTTGTGTTTTTTTACATCTCATCACATTTTATACATGGAAAAATTGAACATGTCTTAGACTTATTTAGAAGTTGTCATTTTTTTAGCAACATTTTTACAGAGCCTTTTCACATATATTAATCATATTCATTTTTAACTGAAGCCATGTGGAGGAAACTATAAGGCTAAGAGAGAGTTGAGTATGTTACATATGATAGCACAGGAAATAAATGGCAGACCAAGGATGTAAATCCAGGACCCACTTTAGTTCCAAGCTCTGTCTGCGACACTACAGCTGCATTGGGGATACACTTTTGTTTTGTTTTGTTTTGAAACATCAGAATCCTCTGAATTCTTTGAAAACAATTATTAATTCCAGTTTTTATAATACAATGAGTTTCACAGTTCTTTATTTTAAGAAACTTTTAAGTCAAGGATTTCCATAAAACCCTTATATTCCATATTGATAGACACTTTTGATAGATTGTGCTATATTTTTTTTTAACCAACATACTTGCTTTGTACCTGATGTCCTCTTAAATCAAATCTCTTCAATCCCTGATTCTCTCATAGCTTGAAAAACAATGTTGTTTGTGCTTTCTTTTCTCCAATTCAAATTATGCTGTGAAAATAGCTGATGGCAGCCAAAGACTTATTATTATAGCATGGAAAACCTGCCACTTTTAAACCACAGAAACTTGTTATTTAAGTGGAAATTGTGTAATTGCTTTTGTTATGATCTATAGACTGCCTTGGAAATATGTAGGCTCTGGATAGAACATATCACAGTTTAGTTTTTCTGTTGATTAGTAGGATCTAATTTGGAATTTATCTTACATTCTCTGTGTGTTACCACTTTAGGAATATATCCTGAGCACACTCTTCATTTGACTAGTTTTCTACCACCTGGATTATGGGATCCTAGGGTGTTTTAGCAAAACAGAGGCTAAAGGGTCATTTATTAATATTTTGACTTCCTTGATTATATCTAAGGAAATGGAAAGGTTAAGTAAGTGACTTAGTGAATGCTATCTAGCTTATTAGGGGTTGAGCCTCCCTAGAGTCCAGGTTTTCTTTTCCTTTTTTTTTTAAATTTATTTATTTTTTGTATATATTCACAAGGTACAAATGTGATTTTGTATTGCATTGTGGTGAAGTCAGAGCCTTCAGTGCATTCATCACTAGAGCAATGCACATGTAGCCACCAAACAGCCTCTCATCATCTACCCCTCTCTTAGTGCTCTCCCCCACCCCTCTGAGTCTCCATTGTCTATCATTCTACACTCTGACTCCATGTATACACCTTATTTAGCTCCCACTTATAATTGAGAACATGTGGTATTTGTCTCTCTGTGTGTCACTACTTAAGATAATGGTCTCCAGTTTCATCCATGTTGCTGCAAAAGACATTTTGTTCTTTTTTATGGCTGAATAGTATTTCATTGTGTGTATATACATATATATATATATATATATACCACATTTTTTTAATCCGTCCTGTATTAATGGACACCTAGGTTGAGTCCATATCTTTTCTATTGTGAATAGTGCTATAATAATCATACAAGTTCAGGTATCTTTTTTATATAGCAATTTCTTTTCCTTTGGGTAAATCCCAGTAGTGGGATTACTGGATAATCTGATAGTTCCATTTTTAGTTCTTTCAGAAGTCTCCATACTATGTTCCATAGAGGTTGCACTAATTTACATTTCCACCAACAGTGTATGAGTTCTCTTTTCTCTGTACCCTTGCCAACATCTGTTATTTTTTGGCTTTTTTGTAATAGTCATTCTGATTAGTGTAAGATGATATCTCGTTGTGGTTTTCATTTGTATCTCTCTGATGATTAGTGATGTTGAGAATTTTTTATATACTTGGCCATTTGTTCATCTTCTTTTGAAAAATGTCTGTTCATGTCCTTAGCCCACTTTTTAATGTTTTTTTTAATTTTTTTTGGAGGGATTTTTTTTTTTTTTTACTGAGTTGAGTGTTTTATTATAAATTTTGGATATTAGTTCCCTGTCACATGTATAGTTTGCAGCTATGTTCTCCTATTCCTCAGGTTGTCTGTTCACTCTGTTGACTATTTCTTTTGCTGTGCAGACTATTTCTTTTGTAGCTTAATTATGTATTTAATTATGTATCCCATTTATGCATTTGTGTTTTTGTTTGTGTTGTGTTTTAGTTCTTTTGAGGTCTCAGTCATGAATTCTTTCCTAGGCCAATGTCCAAAAGAGTTTTCCCCTAACATTTTTACAGTTTCTGGTCTTACATTCAAGTCTTTACTCCACTTTGAGTTCATTTTTGTATGTGATGAGAGATAGGAGTCTAGTGTTATTCTGTATGTGGTAATCCAGTTTCCTTAGCACCATTTATTGAAAAGGGTGTCCTTTCCCCAGTGTATGTTCTTGTCAAGTTTGTCAAAGATCAGTTGACTGTAAGTATGTGGCTTTATTTCTGGGTTCTTTATTCTGTTCCATTAATCTCTGTATCTATTTTTATACCAGTATCTTGCTGCTTTGGTTACTAATGTGATGCCGCTAGCCTTTTTTGCTCAAAATTTCTTTGACTATTCAGACTCTTCTTTGGTTGCATATGAACTTTAGAATTGTTTTTCCAAGTTCTGCCAAAAATGACAATGGTATTTTGATAGGGATTGCATTGAACCTGTAGATTGTTTGGGCAGTATGGTCATTTTAATATTAATTCTTCCAATCTATGAGCATGGGATTGTTTTCCATTTGTTTGTATAATCTACAATTTCTTTCATCAGTGTTTTGTAGTTTTCCTTGTAGCGATATTTCATCTCCTTTTTAAAATATATTCCTAGATTTTTTTTATAGCAATTGTAAATGGGATTGCCTTCTTGATTTGGTTCTCGCCTCGATTGTTACTAGTGTATGGAAACACTACTTATTTTTGTGTGTTGATTTTATATCCTGAAACTTTACTGAATCCATTTGTCAAATCTATGTTTTGGTAGAGTATTTAGAGTTTTCTAAATATAGGCTCATATCATCAGTGAACAGGGATAATTTGACTTCCTTTTCTTCAATTTGGATGCCTTCTATTTTTTTTTCTCTTGCCTGATTTCTCTGGCAAAGACTTCTAATACTATGTTGAATAAAAGTGGTAAAAGTGGGCATCTTTGTCTTGTTCCAGTTCTTAGTAGGAATGCTTTCAGCTTTTCCCCATTCGTAATGTTGGCTGTGGGTTTGTTTTATGTGGCCTTTATTATTTTGAGGTATGTTCATTCTCTGCATAGTTTATTGAGGATTTTTATCATGAAAGGATGTTGAATTTTATCAAATGCTTTTTTGCATTATTGAGATGATCATATGGTTTATGCCCATCATGCTGTTTATGTGTTATATCACATTTATTGATTTGTGTATGTTGAACCATCCTTGCTTCTCTGACATTAAAACCCACTTGATTGTGGTGTATTATCCTTTTGATGTGCTATTGGATTAGATTTGCTAGTATTTTATTGAGGGTTTTTACAGTTCAGGAGGATTGGTATTAGTTCTTCTTTGTACATTTGTTAGAATTTAACTGTGAAACCATCTGGTCCTGGGCTTTTTGTTGTTGTTGTTGACAGTGTTTTTTTTTTTTTTTTTTTTTTTTAAATTACCAATTCAGTCTTGCTACTTGTTATTGGTTTCTTCAGGAATTCCATTTCTTCCTGGTTCAATCTTGGGTGGAATTTATTCCTCTAGGTTTTCTAGTTTGTGAGTGTATAATTGTTCATAATAGTATCTGATAATCTTTTGTATTTCTATGGTATCAGTTGCTGTGTCTTCTTTTTCATTTCTGATTTTGTTTATTTGGATCTTTTCTTTTTTTGGTTAGTCTAGCTAGTGTTTTGTCAATTTCATTTATCTTTTCAAAGAACCAACTTTTGTTGATACTTCGTATTGTTTTTTTAGGGGAGGGTCTTCATTTCATTCTGCTTTGATTTTGTTATTTCTTTTCTTTTGCTAACATTGGTTTAGTTTTGTTCTTGTTTTTGTAGTACCTTGAGGTGTGATGATAGGTTGTTGATTTGTGATCTTTCTGTTTATTTGATGCAGGCATTTAATGCTAAAAACTTCCTTATTAGCATTCCTTTTGTTACATCCCAGAGGTTTTGGTATGTTGTATTTTCATTTTTATTTGATTCAAAAATTTTTTAAATTTCCATCTTAATTTCTCTGTTTTGGTCCTGGGATTGTTTAGGAGCATGTTGTTTAATTTCTATGTATTTGTAGAGTTTCTGAAGTTGCTATTTGTACTGATGTCTACCTTTATTCCACTGTGGTCTCAGAAGATACTTGATATGATTTTGATCTTTTAAGATTTAAGACTTGTTTTGTGGCCTAACATGTGGTCTGTCCTGGAAGAATGTTTTATGTACTGATGAAACAAATATATATTCTGTAGTTGTTGGGTAGAATGTTCTGTAAATGTCTTTTTGGTCTAAAGTACAATTTAAGTCCAGTGTTTCTTTGTTGATTTTCTGTCTTAATGATCTTTCCAGCGCTGTAAGTGGGGTGTTCAAGTCTCCCACTATTATTATCTTGTCTGTCTTTTTCTTTAGATCTAGTAATATTTGTTATGTGAATCTAGGTGCTCCAGCGTTGGTGCATTTATATTTAGGATTGTTATATCCTCTTGCTGAATTGATCCCTTTATGATCATATAGTGACTTTCTTTGTCTTTTTTTACTCTTTTTTATTTAAGGTCTGTTTTATCTGATATAACTGTAGCTACTGCCATTCACTTTGGTTTCCATTTGTGTGGAATATCTTTTTTCCACCCCTTTGCTTTCAGTCTATGTGTTTCTTTATGGTAAGGTAAGTTTCTTCTAAGCCGCATATGGTTGGATCATGTTTTTCTTTTTTGCATTCTGCCAATCTGTGTCTTTTAAGTAGAACATTTGATCCATTTATGTTCAAGGTTAATATTTTGAGGCTTTGTTCTTGTCATATTGTTAACTGATTTCTAGTAGTTTTATAAATTACCAGTTTCATTCTTTTTCTCTGTCTTTTTGTCTTTGAGGTTTGATGAAATTTTGTCCTGTTGCCATTAGATTTCTTTTTCTTCCTCCTTTGTAAGATTGTTTTATAAGCTCTGTGAGTTTACATTTTCATGCATTTTTGTATTGTTGAATATTGAACTCTTGTTTCCATGTTTAAGACCCACTTTAAGCATTTCTGAGTCCAGGTTTTCTGGCCCCACCTCTGATTCCTTCTATACCATATAATCTCCTTAATGTTACATAGAAATTTTTTTTCTTTGAATCTGTTTCTCTTTTAGGAATCTCACATTATTTTTCTTTTCAACAACTGAGTACTTCTCTGCTAGCTATTTTTTCTCCAATATATGAAAAGGTAGCAAGAGGGAAAAAAGACAACTAACATTATTAAGTTCTTTCTAAGTTCATACTCTGTGTTGGTCTGCTCAGGCTGCCCTAACAAAATACCATAGACGGGTGGCTTAAACTACAGAAATTTATTTTCTTACAGTTCTGGAGGATGGGAAGTCCAAGATCAAGGTCTTGCAGGATGGTTTCTAGTAAGAGTTTTCCTCTTGTGCTGCTTTCTTGCTGTGTCCTTACATGGCAGAGAGAGCTTATAAGGCCATAGTCCTGTTGGATTAGGATCATACCTGTATTACCTATTTTAATCTTAATTACTTCCTATTAATTAATATGAATTAATTAATTAATAGGAAAAGACCCTATTTCCAGATATAGTCTGAAGTTAGGGGTTAGGGCTTCAACATATGAATTTTGAGATGGCACCATTCAGTTTATAGTATGAGCTATGTATCACATAACCCGTAATGTAACTAGCATTCCTCACATCACTGACATGCCTTCCTCTGCATCCTTAATATGATCAGGCTTCAAGATCAAAATATGATGGTCTGAGGAGATGCAAGTTGATGTAAGAACAATTTCTTCTGCTCTCTTTGCAAAGCATACATAACCTCATAGAACTGCTCCCAATTTCTCAGTTCAGGTACCAACAGGGCTTTCTTTCAAAAAATTATAATACATGTAATACATTATGTATATGAACAATTTAGGATCATTTTGCCTATTTAAATCTTCATGGAAGTCATTATCAGGTGATGATTGAGTCCACATGGCACAAACTTTGGTATCAGAATTTCCTGGTTTTGACTCTTGGCTCTGCCACTTAGTATCTGTTAAATTCAATAGAATTTAGTTACTCTGCTTTGGTTTCTCATGTGTAAAGTGTACAAAATTATTTCACAGCTGCTGACATTTAGGATTATAAGAGATAGCACCTGATAAATAGTAAGTACTCAGTTAATGACAGTGATTATTATGATCTTCATTTGCTACTCTTCCTGAACTTTGGGCGCCAAATAACTCTGGCTCATTTACTCTCAGTATTCACCTTAAGGATTCCTCCCTTTGTTATTTAGGGACTTGGTGAGCTTCAGTTAATTTTATGTCCCATCTTGGTGGGTGTATGCTTATAGAAGATTTTATCCAGGTCCTTTATTATTCTTAAATTTTTCAAGTAGGTAGACAAATCAGAAATCAACCTATGATTTTCTCAACAATCTGTATTTTTTAAATTCTCAGAGAATTTAAAAAGAGGAAACTGAGGGTCAAAGAGAATAATAACTGTTCCATTAGGGTGGGAACTAAAATTCTTTAATGGATCTGTCTCATATCTTGTGCTATTTCCATTATATCGCATTAAAACAATTTAATACTTTTAAGTGATATCTGATCGGTGTAAAGTTCTATAACATCAGAAATATCTATAACTGATATAAAGTCCAGGTACTTTGTGACCCAGGCCTAACGTAATCCCATTCGGTAAAGCAAGAGGTTGATAACTGCAACACCATTAAAAATAATTTAAATATTTATATTGCTCCTGAAGATGCCAAAGGGACACAGTAGCCATAATGCACAGGAAAACTTTCAAAATATCCTCTACTGAAGAATTTGGTGTTGAATTCATGTTACATATTTAGAAAACTAAGCAAGGAAAGCAGAGCAAAAACAATAAAACCCAATACACTAATTACCTCAGATAAACAAAAAGTTATACAGGAAAGGAGAGGTAATAATAGCTCACTACATAGCTCAGATCTGAATATTGTTTACATACTTATAATTATTAATAAAGAATCTAGCTAAAATTATACTACACCTATCTAGGAAAGGTTGTGTATGTATTGGATATGGTTGGAGGAAATAGAGCTCAATCCTCATTTTCATATTTGAAAAGTCAAATGCCTAAAAGTTGAAATCAAGAAGTAGCAATATAAGAATTTGGAGACATAGGGGTAAATTCCAAGATAATCATATGAAAGAACTAAACATGCTTACCTCTGAGAAAGGGTAATATGGTGGTGGAGTAGGGGAAGACTAATCTTCTATTTTTTTAAGCAAACATTCTGGAGTGATTTGATAATCACAGCTAGGTGCATATATAATTTTAATAAAATGAAATAAAAAACTTTTACCCAATGATAAATATTTTGACTTTCCCTTAGCTGGTATTTTGTTTGAATGTCAAGATAAGCATTGATTTTCTTTAGAAGGCATAGTATTTAATTAATTTGCCTAATATTAATTGAATGTCTGCAATGTGCTAGGTATATAGGGGATGTAAATGTAAATTAGACAATAATCCTTGCTTCCAAGGAAGTTGTGATCTTGTCAGGAGATGAGATATATGCAAATGACCTAAATGGAAGATAGTAAGTAATGCCTACCAGGATAGAAGGCTTTCCTGAGCCTTCTTGAATTTGAGCTTTGCCTCTAGCCTTGGGTTAATAGTACAGCTCATATTTCTAAGGATCTTGGTGTTGCTTATTATTTGCAGAATTGACTTTATTCTTGATCTTAATCTGTTCCCAGTCTAGGTAATCTTGACCGTTTTCTTCTGATTTGCTTAGTTGAGCATTTTCCGTTGTGGATTTTACCGAAATAGACACCCAGTTAGAGAAATTCAATAGGCAGAAAAAGAACCTCTTCATTAGTAATTCTGTTTTTAATTCTGATTTTTCTCTTATGTCAGAACAAATGTTTCTTCATTTCTTAACAAACTTTTTTGAGTACGTACAATGGGGCAGAGGTAAAGTTGCTGAAAAGATAAGTATAACCTCTATATCAAACAAGAACCAGATGTCCCCTCAGCTTTCCTTCTACACCACTCCTTTGAGTCAGAGACTTGTCTAGCTGGAAGGATTTGAATCCAGAAGTATGATTTTACAGATGAATAACACAGGACTAGAAAGATTAAGTGGCTTTTCTAAGAACAAAACACTGGGTTATTTTCAGAGTAAACACAGAAATCAATATTCAAAGTTTATGCTAAAATTTGTGCATACTTATCATGAGCCTGGCTTTTTGCCAATTACTTTTACATATATTTCCACTTCATCACTGCAACAGCCTGTTTTTAAGGTATTACTTTCCACCTTTTCTCAAAAACCAGATAAAAAGTTTGGAATCTGTTTGTAGCAACATATTTACATCTCAGTTTTCCTAAGTGATTTGTCTACAGGTTGTCTTGCTAGAAAGAGGCTCTACAAAAAAAGTGATGTATTTATAAAATCCTTGGAAAAATTTGCACTATTTTGGATCTTAAGACCTCCATTATCTGATTTTCAGCCAGTTTAAAGCAATACAATATGTGGAAATAAACTTTATGTGAAGAAATAAACTAACAGGTCTCATATGTTAGAAACGATACCTTACCTTTGTTGCATGCAGGGAGGTGGAACTAGATCATGTCATGGGCCTGGCCAATCTTTCCGGAAAAATAGACCAGAGGACTCCTGGGGTTGAGTTTAAATATGAAGCCAACAAAATTCTGTTAAATTCCCAGAAACCAAAAATACCTCAAACCTATTTGTTCTGTTTTATGAATTTACCTCTGGATCTGCCAAAATGTAGGGATCGATGAACAAACATCAAAATTCATACCAGTTTTTATGATTTTAGAGAATACACAGAAAAGATTATAGGAGCAACTGAATGAAAAATGAAAGTCCATTTTACTCTATGTATATATATTAAAATGTACTGCATGTGAAGCCTTCAGTACACTATAACATACTTCTATTTTTAGAATAATTATATTATGCCACAATTATAGTCTATCTTAATGTTTTCAGGATTTGGAAAAACATATTTTAGTATGTCAAAGAATAAATCACACAAATGTGTATTGAGATATGTGTATGTGTGTGTATATATATAAAAAACCTTAAAGATTGATTAAATAATCTTTTTGATGGAGTTAATACTTAACACTTTTTTCCATCAAGTTGTGTAAGTCTTTTGTACACTCACTAAAGCCATATTAAATTATTTCTGACACCATAGATATGTATGTAAAGCAACGAATTTAGTGTGCAGATTGCAATGTCATATTGCATAAATTGTGACTGAGTGGCGTATATGTATATATATAGCCAATTCAAGGAGAAAGACATAAGGGTTAACTTAAACATTGACACTCGATGATTTTTCTGAATGGCGTAATGCAATGCCTCTGACAGCCCGCTTGAAGAAAGCAGAGTAATGCCCTCCTTTGCCTCTTTCTCTTTCCCATTATTATTTAGCTCACCTTTGTGGGGGAAACATATATTTGTGTGAAATTATGTCTTATCTTAAATTATTAAATATGCCACAAATTAACATATTGTAGCCTTCTTGGAATACAATTAAATAGGAATCTGTTACTCTTTAATATTATAGAGTTAAAAGTGCTGCTTGGCAAATTAGAAGCATTTATGATTTTCATTTTCTGTGTTCAGTTCATCTCTTGGGAATAAGCAATATCTATAGAATGTCATGATGATGATTCCAGATCATTGCCAGATCAGCAAACGTAGTCACAGCAGTGACTTAAACAGTGGAGAGAAGGGAAGTATGGGGGGGGGGCAGAGTTTTCTCGCTAGGTGGGTATTGAATTAGGAAAGAAGCTGTGTATAGGTAGACAATTTGGGAATTAGTAATTTCCTTGTCTCCTCTAAAATACCAGAATATATATAATTTTTCTAATTTAAGCTTAACCAGGGAATTGTCTCAAATATGTTGTAATTTTTTAAAAACTTTGTTCTTCTTTCCTAGAAGCACAGTTTATATTTGTTAAAAGATATAATATCTCATTTACCAGTAAGTTTGTTTAATACGGTGCTATTTGTAAGTTCCTTAAATTTGAAGTTCTGGATTCTATAAAACCTATTCACATCTGAATTATTTGTTCCATAAATCCAAAATATCAGTTTACATAAGGATACCTATACTGTGTGAAAAGGTGATTTTACATCTATTACAGTATTACTTTTATGTGCATTATTATTTACAAATTTTAAATTTTTTACCATGTTTGCCAGATTACTTCTTAAATTACTGCTAGTTCTACTTATCCCTCATAGTTAATGCTGTATGTTAGAACCAAGGAGGATGGGCCAAGTGGAGTGGGTCAGCTCATGGCAGGATCTGAGGTTCTTTATTTATTTTTTCTTGTAAAGAGAACAAAGAAACCTGTCAGAGTAGATTTTTTTTTTGAGATGTATTGGTAAGCCATATGACATTGAAACAATCATTAAATGATAAAACAGTACTTCTGTAATCCAAAGGACTTTGAGTGGAGAGGTGGTATTTTATGCTTTAACAAATATGAGTGAAGACTTAAAGTAATACATTTAACAGGTATGAATCATTTGGAGACAGTCTTTAAAGAACCATTCCACATGTGTAAATACTAGAATTACCATTACAGAGAACCATCTGAGGCACAGAAATGAAGATTTTATAAAAACCAAACAAAAAACCAAAAAAACTTCACCTTTTTCCTAGAATAAAATGCCCTTTCTGTGATTGATGTGGTCTGCTTCAAGGAGAAATTTCATATAGTACAGTCTGGGAAATCTTTTCTTTTCCACATTAGCTTAAATAATTACTTTGGTCGGGCAGTAAAAATTTTGAATGTTCTGAAAATGCTATGCTTTATTGATTGATATAGTGATCTACTTTTAATAGCTGAACTAATCTATAATTGTAGTTCTTTGGAATCTCTTAGATCATTGATATAGGATCCAATAAATCCTTTCAGAAGATCAAGAGATTCTTGGGAGCCTCAGAACAGCTTCATGTCAGCCTATTCGTTTTCTAGGAGTACAGGTATAATGGATTCATCTGGATAGTAGTCCAGATTTGCTGTGTATAATAAGAATTTGAGACTTTTCCAATTAGAGTATAAAGAACAGTAGCAGTACTTTTACTCAGCTCAGGATGAAATACTGTTTGCCTTCTAACCTGTCAGAGAAATTTATCTATAAAGTTCTTTTGGGGCCTGAGGTAATTTTTGTGACTTTTTACCCTCGTATCAAAGCCAGGCATAGTCTGATATGTGCTTCATCTATTTTTCTATATGTAGTAGAATATACTTAAATGTTATTAAATATGTATGCATATGTGCATTGCCAACTTTCAGATAACAAATGAGTACTGGAATCCACATCAAGTATATTAGTATGCATTTACCTGGTTTTATTTATATCATTTGTTCTAGAAATTTTAGAAGCAATTTGAAAATAATAGTCTTTCAGTATTATAGTTTTTCAGAATTTGTTTTTATCAACATGGCATTCTGTCTTAACAGATTCTTGATTTAATTTTGTACTTAATGCTTTTTAACGCTGTCAAGCACTGTTCTTCAATCGTATATTAGTATGTTTTTCATTGCAGCTTAATTGCTCTGAATACTCTATACCTAAGCCAGTTTTATACCTGAAAACAACAAAATCTCCCAGTTATAAAATTATAAGAGTGAAAAGAACCTTAGTGTTATACCAATTTATAGTTATAGGTGAAAAAACATTACCTGATACTGCCAAATTGCTCTGTAAAGGGCTTATCATAATGTATGTTCTCATCAATAATGGAAGAGTTATCATTGCTTTGTATCCTCTCCAACACTTGTGCTAGAGCTTCTTTAAGACTTGGCAATGCCACTTCTGCACACACACAATATATACACGTACTTATAAAGGTTCTTGTACACTTGTTCAAAGAAATTTAAAAGAATGTTCATTGCATCATTGTTTGCAATAAGTTAAACATCAGTTAATAAGAGAATGGATAAATAAGTAACTTTATATTAAAGAATTGTAAGTGGTTTAAATTAGTGAAGGAGATCTACATGTGTCAATAAATATGTGTATAGCTCAGCCACATAATACTGAATGAAAAGATAAAAGCAAATTCTAGAAAGATGTATACAATATAGTATTTATATAAAGAATAAAAACCTATAAAACACAACTTATATAAGATTGATGGAATATTGTTTAACATTACAAAGGTTTTATATAATGTGGAGAAATGTGTGTTATGTATAACAGGATAGAAAATTGTCTATGATTATAGCTACAGGAAAGCAACTACATACTGTATTTACGTTGTGTATCCTTCTGTTTGTAACCTGCTTGTTCTGTAGTGTTGCCAGCTTCTCTTGGCTCATTTTCAGGAATCTTGTGAATTTTGAAAGCCAGACGTTAGATTGTGTCAGAATAATGAAGTCTGCCTATAGGAAGATTTCTATTAAGCTGTTGTTTGATTCGTCTGATAAGGGGGTGGGCATTTACTGAGTGGCTGCTATCTGTCAGGCCCTAAACTAACAGTGCTAGACTTGATTTTCCTGCTCTAACTGAGACAATATAAACACTAACAACACTATCTTTGAGTAAACTTATGAGAAGGTTTATACCTTTACTTTATTAATAATGAAAGAACTCCAAATGAAAACACTGTTGAGATATTTTTTTTTAACCTTGCAGATTGGCAAAACTAGGTTTGATAATTCCTAGTGGTGGCAAAGGTATAGAGAAAGGGACACTGTCTTCAATGGTTGGTATCAGTCAATGCAGTCTTTTTCCAAGACAGTATAACAAAATCTCTCATAATTAAAAGGGCCTTTAAACCAAGAGTCAGACTGCAAGAAATTACTACAGATACCTTGCATAAATTTTTAAAAATATATATGTAAGAATGTTCATTGAAGTATTATTTGCAATAACAAAACAAAATAAAAACAGGAAATAACTTAGATATATATCAGTATTAAATTCATTAAATAAATTTATATTTTCATATGATAGACTACTGTGCAGCTGTTAAGTAAATGAGATAGATTTATGCATGCTGTTGTTATAGGTGCTCCAAGATATTGTAAGTGGGAAAAGAAAGCTGCAGGCAATATATCAGGTATGAAATTGTTATATAAAATCAAAAGGAAAAATGAATATATATAGTATACATGAACATATGCATTAAACAATTTTTTATAAGAAATTATAAGAAACTGAGCAGTAGTTGCCTTTGGATGATGAAAGTGAAGAGAAGATGGCTTTTCCTTTTCCTTTTCTACCTTTCAGTACCCTTTATATTTTCTATCCCAATGCATGTTTTACTGGTTCTTTTCTTTAATGCTAATAGAATTTATCTCAGATTTTATATTTCCTTACCCTCCATGCTTATTCCTATTTTAATGATAAAATACCACCAGCCACAACAAAAAAACGAGCAAAAATCAGCAAGTGATGGAATGATTATATGAAACACAAAACAATCATGTTTTCAGTGAGCATAGAGGGTCACTGAAAACCACCCTTCAAAATAGGTCATTATTAATAGTTATTTATTGCCTTGTTAGTGTAAAATATGATGTAAAGGTCAGGACAGTAATGGCTATAGCCAATTGGTCATTAACTGTGGTAATCATTGACCTTACAAAGGAGAATTGGTCTTCTAAATGATTTTCTGAAGTTGTTAATAACTGTATTTGAAGATTAGCAGCTACATTGTGATGACAAGCATGCCAAAAGACATTGGCCCCATTCATATGAAAAATTATGTTTTTAGTGTGTAATTTGCAATAGCATTCATCAAAATTATGCATTCTTTCTAAAAGGAAAAAATTGATTGGTAGCAGTCGCAGTGCCAAGGTTAGCATTAATGGTGCTGAAACATTTAAATTTCCTGGCTTTTAAACCTTTTAAAAACCTTTGAAGAGATTTATATGGGCTCTTGGGTATGAAACAGTTCTCAAAAAATAATGAGGTCAGTTTTTTCGTACATGCCAAAAATGTGTTTCCTAGATGTAGGAGAGTTGTCAGCTCCTCCTAACTATTTTTACATTATCTTCATTCATTGTTGTTTGGTTTTGGATAAAGGAAAGAGGAGTTAGTTTCTTGCCCTAATGTGGTGGCTCCCAGCGGGACTTTCCTTGCATTCATATTTTGTTAGTACAAGAATATGTCTAATTGTGGGCAGGTGACCTCTAATAGCATGTTGCAGAAAATATAGGTCACATATGTTTTGTTCTCAGCTCTCTGCTCCTCATCACATCTTGCTTAGGGCAGTGGAATATGAACTGAGGCCAAACACAGTCAATAACATTCCTGAATATAGAGGAGTAAAGCTCCCTTTTCTTTCTGTTACAGTGTAAGTTGCACTCGTGTACAAGTTCATGTCTTTTCAAAGGTGACAGAGAAACAAGCTTCACTATTTGAATAAGTTAAATGTGGAATTCTCCTAATTTATCATAAAGTATATGTGATGCTGTTTGCAATACTGATCAGACATGTTTCTGTAAATTAACATGTTGGTACAGAATATAGCAGTATGTTTAACTATGTTTAGCTAGATCATAAGTAGGAATCAGTCTTCACTTTTAATCATTTGTCCTGCCATGGTTAAAAGTCATGTGCAGGGGTCTTATATCAGTCAGATGCATTCCTTTCTTGTCTCATACCCTATCTAGGAGGGCAAGAGACTGAAATACCCTTTTCTTAAAGCTGTAACAGGGGTAAGTAAGGCACGTCTAGTCATTACACAGCAGGGTCAGAGGAGTTAGGTCTCTAGACCAAGAGGTGGTCAGTGTGCCAATTTGCTGGTTGAGAAAGGGAAAGAAATGGGAAGGGGAGCATTAACTATGGGCCGAATCTGGCTTTGAATTTTTCTCAGCCTGTCCCAGGCTTAAATGTTTCAATGTCAAACGTAATATGGGAAACTTAAGAGGGGAAAAATAGTCTATTATAAAAAATATCCGTATTTTTACTTTTCCTGTTGCTCCTTTCTTCCTAAGATTTTTCTTCCTAAGATTTCTTCTTTTATCATTTATTTCCTTTTCCTTTTAAGAATTTTCTGTTGTTACTCTTTTGGTGTAGGTCTGCTAACAAACAACTTCTACACGTTTTTCTTTATCTGTGAACTTGTTGATTTCCTATTCATTCCTGAAGGATATTTTTGCTGGATGTGGAAGTCTGGCTTGACAGTTCTTTTCTTTCAGCACTTGAAAAATATTGACCCTCTTGCATCTAGCTTCCATGGTTTCTGATGAGAAATCTTATGTCATTCAAATTGTGTTTTGAATTTGAGTTATAGAGAGATCTTGCTGCTTTCAAGATTTTTTCTTTAGGTTTTAGGAATTTGAGTATGATATCTCTTGACATGTATATCTTTGGGTTTATTATGTTCCATGTTCACACATCTTGAATTTGTAGGTTTATATCTTTTACCAAATTTTGGGAAATTTCTGCCATTATTTCTTTAAATATTGTTTTAGTCCTACATTCTTTCTCCTTTCTTTCTGAGATTCTGATGGCGTGAATGTCAAATTTTTTTTTACAGTCACTTAGGTGTCTAATGCTGTGTTCTTTTCTTTTGGGATATTTTCTTTGTGTTTTTCAGATTGAGTACTTTCTATTATTATTCTGTTTTCAGGTTCACTAATTCTTTTCTCTCTTGTCTTCATTCTGCTGTTGAGACCACTCAGTGACTTTTTCAATTTGGTTACTTATTGTATTTTTTAGTTCTAAAACTTCCATTTGATTCTTTTTTATATAATCTGTTTCTTTACTGAGAATTTTTATTTTTTCGTTTGCCTCAAGCATGTCTAATTTTTTATTAAAGCATTTTTGTGATGGTTACTTTAAAATTTTTGCCAGGCCATTCCAACATCTGTGTTATCTCAGTGTTACTATCTCTTGATTGTTGTTTCTTATTTAAGTTGAGATTTTCCTGAGAGCATGAGGAGCAACACAGCAGTGAATTCCCCAGATTTTCTTTTTGCCTTGTATATCATGGATTAGGTGCTGGATAAGCCGACAACTCAGAAACACCACTGAGCATGGACAGACAGACCAAAAAAAAAAAAAAAGCCCCAAGAAACTCTGCTCTTTCTAGCCAAAGAATCAGAGTCTTCATGTGTATATTTTATACATAATGTCCAGGGTTTTTAGTTGTACTTAGTGGGAGAAATAGAATATGCTATCTTGTCCTGGACCTAGACGTGCTAGCTTGAATATTATCCCTGGTATTTGGCTGATATGAATCATGTCACTAGCATCATGTAAATGAATGATGTAAATTCCCAAAAGCCTTGAATACTCTGCGGAAAGTTTAAAAGGCAGTGAAAGTTAGATGCTCTGAGTAAAATTAAAATATGTTCAAAATTTTTAAAAATCAACTTCAAATATCGAAAGATTAGAGTTATTAATTTATAAGGCATGCTTAAAAACTTAAAAGCTGAGGTTAGAAGGAATCTGACGGTATAGTAAAACAAAGTTATGTCTTAACTAGAATACCATGTATTTTTATGAGACTAACCTTATGTATGAGAAAGCCTTAGCCTGATAGTCTAATCTCCATTTTACATATCATAAAACTGAGGTATAGGTTAAATAATGTGTCCAAGTGGTCGCAATGCTGTCTAGGGCAGAGCCAGAATTTGAAAGCTGGACCCTTTCGTTCTTTCATGTACTTTGTACATTCACGTCTCTGGGCCCTTGCTCCTGTTCTCTTTTCTCACAGTGGCCCTACTTCACCTCCTTTGAAAAAGTCTTTCCTTTTGTAACTTTCAGGATACTATTTGATTCCTCTCAAATATATAAAACAAATTTTTTTTCTTCTTTTATCCCAGAACAAGTTTTGTGTAATATTTTAGCATTTATCTCATGTTATTATGGGTACCTGTGCATATTAATCTTCTCCCCACCCACCCACACACTACTGCTGCGCACACACGTATGCTGGTCAGGGACTTTGTATTTTTTTTTTGAGAATATGCATACTACATAGTTGATGATAAATATTTGTGAATTGAATTAAATTTATTGTCTGACTCCCAGTCAGGCCCTTACCTCATCATGTTCCATTGCCTGCTCTGAATGTAGTGAATTCCACTTTGTTAGGTAAGTACAAATTGCGCACAAGAGACTGAGTCTCCTCAACAAAACTAATCCAAAAACATCATTGAATAAAGATACACTTCTCTTAATCCTTTCATGTTTTTTTGTGAAATTCTAAAAACGTGTTTCCCCCTAGATTAACATATAATCTTTTCTGCCTTTTGGCAAATTAATTTATTTTAAAGTAATTGTATCTAGCTTGTGTTATGTGAACTCCTTACATTATAGCCTTTAATCCTCGCAACAGCTCAATGCGGGATGTACTATGGTGGTTCTGTTTACAGTGAGACTACAACTCCAGACTCAAGTCTTAACCATTTGAAGTTGGAGAGACCCCATCCACTCATTTCTTTTTGTTTTTGAACTCCTGATCTTGAGCAATCCACCCGCCTCGGCCTCCCAGAGTGCTAGGATTACAGGCATGAGCCACCGCGCCCGGCCAACACTCATTTCTTTTTGTATATGTACCTATATACATAGTGTTTGCCAGTTTCTAATGTGTATATTTTGAAAACAAGAGAAGGGAGAGATTTGTGGTAAGCAGAGTAAAGAAAGGCACAAGTTGTATGGCATCTCTTCCTCATCCAAACTCTTGTGCTTGGTTTTAATTCCTGTGGTTAGAAGGAAGGGCCAGAAACTGACTAAACTGTGTGTGAGAAGGACAGACAGTGGGCCCAACACAAAGCATTTAGGGGTTTAAGTAATGAAGTTTTGTCACAGAGTCAGGAGGGAGGCCACTGGTTCCACTTCTGCAGTGCTTTGGCACTCTGAGGGCTTGGAAGCTGTGGGAGCTGTAGGAGATCACACCATGACATTGAAGTGGTCACTAGAGGCAGGCAACGCCTCACACTCCATTGGTAGTTCTGCTGCCACAGACGTGGACACAACAGGAACCAGAGCAGGGGAGGCAGAGCAAGTCAACAGCTTGTGAGGACAGCAACTAACAGATGAGTATTTGGGTGGGAGTGAGGCATCACTTTGGGTATCTCAGAAATGACTGTGGAGAAAACTTGGAGATGCTGATTTCCAGCAGTCAGGATAGTGGGGAATTCTAGTTCCCTAGTTAGGTCATTAAAAGCAAATATGACCTTATTTTATGGTTCCATGGAAGTGAAGTCTGGGATATATTTGATTTATATTGTTTTCAGACTCAATACTGGTGAGAATCTGTGTGACGTAAGCACATTATCATCTTGCTGAACAATTGGCTTTGCAAATTCCTGAAATGTATCCCTCAACTAAACATCTCATATTCATGTAACATGTATTTAAAGTAGCTTTTAATACTAGATTCTAACTGTATGTCTTGTTTTGCATTCCAGCTATAGTTGGAGCAGTGATTTAATCTTTTACATTTCTGATTTGTTTTTGGTTCTAAAGTAGTAAATTAACTCTATGAAGTATTCTTCCTGATTCTTAATAACTTTTTAAAAACTTTACATTTCTTCAGTATATAGGTGCTCCATCTGGCAACATTGGCTTAGAGTCAGGGGCCTGGGGTTCTGCCTGGTGCTGTGTTTTATTGTGGTGGGGTTGGTACTGGGTTCCAAGGCAAAGTCCCCTATGCACTTGCCTTTCCTTTCCTTCTACTCCAAGTAGAAGGAGTTTCTGCGCTGCCTAGAGTTGGGAGAAGGGTGATGTAGTTAGTCTCCTGGCAGCAGCTGATGTTATGCTTGGTTGTGCCTGAAGCCAATGGCCTCCCAGACCAGCACAGCAATGGGCCTGCCCGAGGACCATGCTATGGCCTGCCTGCCACTGCAGTTTATTTGGGGCCTGATGTCACTTCATTCAGCTGGAGGTGAATAAAGGACTTGGGTTTGTCCGGCCCAGGTGGCAGATTACCTTTGGCCTTAGGTGGGTCTAAGAGTACCATCTACGCTGGCCTGGAATCAGGGGCCTTGGAGTTCTCCCTGCTGCTTTGTTTTACTGTGGTGGGGCCATATTCGGTTCTAAGGCAAAGTCTCACACGCACTTTCCATCTCCCTCCTCCAAGAGGACAGATTTTCTTTACTGTTGCACTGCCTGAGTTTGGGGATGGGGTGATGTGGGCAATGCTATACTGTCCTTCCCACCCTCTTCTATGCATCTTTTCTTGTTATTATGCTAAATCAGGTACTGTGATCTTTTACCTGGTTTCTTTAGCTCTCGTGAAGATGTTTTCTTACATGGTAGTTGTTCAATTTGATGTTCTTGCAGGGGGGATAATTGCTGGAGGGTTCTACCAGCTTGCTTTGCCTTTCCCAACTCCTAATAATTTTATATCCTACTTTTTTAGTTACACTGTATTTGCTTACTCCATTAAATTTTATAATAAATGTGACTTTTCATGGCCACATAGCACTCTATCAAAAATATACACAATCATTAGCATTGTCTTATTTTAATATATTTGGGAGGTTTCCAATTTTTAATTACTATAAATCATGCTGCAGTGGGTATCCTGGACTACAAATTGATCTCCTTCTTTGCTTAGCCTACTACTTAGAAGTACCCAAAAGTCCTCTTCCTGGGTTAAAATGTATGAACATCTTTAAGACTTTTTCACTGTAGTATAAATAAATATAAATGAAAATTAGCAAAGCACCTGACAAATCATCACTCAAATACTGACTTTTTCTTAACAACAGAAATTCTGCATTGCTTTTGTCATTTTGTCTTCAGGGATGTGGTTTTTCTAGTACCTGCCTTTCCTGGATTTCATGCATTCATTCATTCATGTATTCAGTAAATGTTTTTGCACACTTGCTATCTGTCAGGCCCTGTGCTACTGATACATGTTAATTTAGACTTGGGTAGAGTGTTCTCATGAAAATACCTTAAAACCTCCTTTGGCCTCTCTATCTGGAGAGATGAATCTATGTCTTGAGATTCTAATTTAAAAATGAAACAGATTTGTATAATATATTTCTTTTTTTCCCTATTGCCAAAATTGACAAAGAAAATGCCTTCTTTACTTTCCTGTAATAGCATGACTTTGTTTGTGGTGGTTAAGTATGTGTGCCAAGTGGTCTGAGTTAGAGTGGATGGCGGACTCTTCATCTTACTTGCAATTATTATGGGAACCTTATTTAAAGGAGGTGGCATTTTCAAGCTATTTGAAATGTAAGAAAGAACATTTAGTGAGCTGTGAATGTATTTGTCTGACATGATGAAAAATGTATAACCTAATTTTAGATTTTGTTTTTTGATGATAGGTTTTCTTGTTTAAAGAATGTTAACATGAATATGTAAGAAATGTTCTATATTCATACATTGGGGTGTTTGTATTCTTTTTTTACAAGTAATTATTGTCTTTCATTTATGATTAAAACACAGATTATTAGGGCTTTATACCTTGGTTAGATTTTATTCATCTTGGGAAGCATTTTCTCCTGTTAAAATATTAAAGTCTAATCTGAAATATTTTCACAAACACAGGTGACTTTTTGAAGGTTGTGCCCTTGCTCCCGTGCATTTTCTTTTTGCATATTATACATCAACCTTCTGGGGATGGGTATGTTCTTTGTTGTTATGGAATATTATACATTTAAATCAAGTCTGTTCGTATAGACATGAGTTAAACACTTTAGTGGAAACTCTCCTTATGTATTTCCTTCACAAATAAGTAACTTTGTTATTCTACTTATTAATATTATGCAAAATCTTGTATATTTAAAACCATTACAAAGCCTAATTTGGGGTATATACACTTTGTTGTGCTTTCTAAAGACTTTAATAGTAGAATGTGCTGCCATATACAAGTGCTGTTAGAATAATCTGTTGAATTAGAACATTAAAAATAGAATCACTATATTTTAACAAAAAATAATTATCTGGATCACTTGTTTTTATTACCTGCAATTTAAAATATATTGCAGAGTACAGATAAACCTGTTATGTATGGTTAAATTTGTTACTGATATTTTACTAACTGGAAGTTTGACTTGCACTTTTTTCCCCATCCGATACCTAACTTTGTAGCCTGGTGAACAAAAATAGGACAGAACAGTTTATATATTGTTGTCATTTCTATTTCTAATAGTTTGGTGGAGGTAGGTGCAACAACATATCATAACAGAAATTTTCATTAAATTCTGATTTATGTTCTGTCAAGTATAATGATTGATAGGAGTAAAAGTTAACGTTGTTTAATAATGTTCAAAATGTCAGCTAGAAGGAAGTGAGGAAAGGAAGTAAGTATACCTTGGCTAACCTTCACTGAGCAGGTTGTATGACATGTGCCTGGCACATGGGTATTCTCTTGGAATACTCACAAGAACTCTCTTAGGTTGCTATCTCATTTTCACAGTTTTCAGATAATAAATAACTTCTTTAAGATCACACAGCTAGTAAGAGGTGGAGCTTGATTTCAGTTCAGACTGTCTGATTCCAGGGATTTCATAGTCATATAATCTTAAACTTACTTTTGAGGTAAATAAGAGTTTAATACCACTGATTTTAAATTAGAATACTAATTGTATTTAAAATACTTTCATTTCATATTATAACTAGCCAGTTAAGGAAGGGTGTGACAGTGAGCAAAAAGATTCCGAAGAAGCATGAGGGAAAGGAAAAAACTAGAAAAAGGAGGTGAGGTGAAAGATGGAAATGCAGGAAAAGGGAAAGAACAGCAAAAGTGGCATGAAGAGGAAAAGGTATTCAGGTAGAGCTTGAGGAAGAAAAGCAGAGAAGGCAAAGCTACATAGGTAAGGAAAGAACCATAGATAGTTTGGAAGTCTAAGTAAATTACCTTTATTATAGCTGGCTTTCCCCTTGCTTTGTGAATTTTAGCATGCCTTTTGAAAAAGTAACTAGCTCTGCTGCTATTCAGAGTGCTTCTGCTGTTCCTTTTGTTAGTCTTCTGGGACTTACGTTCATTTCATCTTTTATGATGAAACTTCATTCAAAGTTATTTGATTCAGAGTTCAAGTTGTATATACTCTATTTTTTCTATTTTCATGTATAACACATGATATATCCAAACAATGAAATTTTGGTAAGTGATCTGTATGGTGTATTTAATTTAGCCTTCAATGATACTGTTGTGAATTTCTCTTATTTAGTCTTTAAAATGAATCCTCAAACTATCCATATCCATTAATTTAAAGGTTTTATTTAGAAATGAAAGAAAGCTTGAGAAAAAGGAAGAGGGATCCTTCATTTTCAGAGAATTTAAACTTTTCCTGTGATACAACCAAAGAATTAATTGTATGTTTATTAAATAACTACTGGGATCATGTGTAACCTTGGGCAGGATGCTGTAATTCTCTGTGTCTTCATTTGTCAAATGGAAATCGCACCTATTTATCTTACTTGGCTGATGTACAAATGTATGCGTGGGCCAGAAAGTACTTTGTAACTATTACTGGGGTAAACACCTATGATTGTTACATTATTAGATTACTTTTTAAATTAGGCCTTTCATGAATTAAAGAATCAGCAGACACAGAATAGGCTAATTCTTCTGGTTCATTTAGATTATCCAGATATTGAATTTCAATAAACTAAAGCAGTATTAGTCAAAGAAACTTAGCAAATTGAAGGAAAGTAGTTAGATCATATCTAACTAATCATACATCATTTTAATAGGGACAGATATCTATGCCATTAGTTGTAGGCCAACATCTTTCCCTTTCACAATACTTTAATGTATAACTTATAAATCTCTTTTTGTCAGGCAATCCAAACCCAGACTAACAAGCATGATACAATGAGCAAAAATCAGGGAAGGTCAAGCAAACAATCAAATTATCAGATTCTCATTGGACACTAATGGAATTTTAGATTTTTATACAACAATTAGTTATAAATTCGAATGCCCTTGTTGACAAAGGGTCAGTTTTTGTAAAATTATGGTAAATTTTTAATGAGAGTTAAAAATCATTGTGTTGGATTATTATGTCCATAAGAACTATACATAGTTCATTTTCATATTAAGTCTCACATGAATGTTTTTGCTGAATTACTTTTTTTAGATATGTATCATGGTTATGATTTTAAAAGAGCCTTATCTTTTAGAGATATATTGAAATATTTACAGGTAAATATGTTTTGGAAGTCGATGGGGCTTCCATAAAACAGTTTGCCATGAGTTAATAATTGTCGAAGCTGGAAGATTGTAAATGGAGGTTTATTTTACTATTTTGTCTACTTTTGTGTATTTTTGAAATTTTTCATAATAAAAAGCACAAAAAATTAAATTTCACTGCTTTGTGCTTCTTATTTGCTTGAGGAAATAATTATGTAGTGCTAATTTAAAATCAAAGCTATACTAGTAAATATGACTTAATCCTTGTTTTCTCATGATATATAAAGGTAATATTTTTTATATTTACAGCTCTCTACTGAAATGCAGTCATGACATTAAAACTTAAAATGTTTGAGAAAAATATTTTTGTAATAATTGAGCATAATTTTTAGTCATGTTCTCGACTTCTTTTCACATGAATTATATCATTATGGTGTATGTGGAAAGTAATAATTCATTGACTACTGTAAATGACTATATTAATATGGTGATCTCACTTGAAATAGATGCTGAACATGTGCTTTTTTTGCTAGATTGTAAGTTCCACGAGGGCAGTTTGTCTGTCTTAATCATTGTATGTAGCATAGGACTTGGCACATAACATGTGCTTAGTAAATATTGTTGTCTGACTGTATTTTAAAAGAAATAATTCCTTTTTAAATAATATTTTACATTTCTTTTAAAAATTTACAAGGTATGAAGTTTTTAACAAAGAACACAGTGATGAAAGTCTTAATGAAATGATTTATAAAGTGAATATATACCAAGTGTTTTATCTCCATATTTAGCTATTTCCTTTTTTATGACAAGTGTCGATTTATCCAATGTTTTGTATTACCATTTCAAATGAGAAGGCTTCCTAGTGCATTAATAAGTAAGTGCACATACTACACTCCGTGAAAGATATGATACATAAAAACAAAGGAAAGTGAAGATGAAAAAAAGAATTTTTACATAGATTTTGAGATGTTAATAGAAAAATTTTATCGTGTTCCATTTTTAAAGCTCCTCTGAAAATAATTTATATTTATTGGATATTTAAATACAATTTTTTCCATTTGGTTTTCTGTTATCACAGTACTTCACATACTCTTTGTAGATTGTCAGAGATGGTTGCTTACTGACGCTGACATGTGGCCAGGCCTAACCAGGTTGCCCTAGGGTGTGATATACTGCTGTCCTCTGGGGGTATGGGGCCCTGCTGCAGCCATAGCCTCCTGGCCAGCTTCCCTGAGGCCAAAATATCTATTCCTTTAGTTGGTCCTGTGTATCCCTGCTGGACTTTGAAGTATAACTTTTGCTTTACCACCCTTCCCTCAAAGCTTTTAAATGAATAACTCCATCAGTTATAAACCTGCAGTGTGTTGGAACGCAAGGGGACCTTATAGTCCCTTAAACCCATACATTTCTATATTATCAATAAAATAGATTTCCTCAATATCAAGTCACAACCATTCAGCTGGCTTTCAGTGTTTCATAATCTTGTTATCTCTTCAAACTTGGTGTCAGCTCTAGTCACTGGGCCTTGGGAAACTCTACAGAACTGAGATGCAATGGACAGACTAAAATATTCCCAGGGATCTCGGTAATTGTAGGAGTTAGACTTGTTAATATTCCAACCTACAGCCTCTGCTCTTAGAGGCAGGGACTGTACCTCATCTTCATATGGCATTAGCACTTATTGTGAAGTGTTGTGCATATGGTAGGTACTTAAACATATAATACGTTGAATTAAATGGATTGAAGAGACTGAGTATCCTTGAATGAAATAAGCCCTTCATTAGACACACTATGAATGTGCCATCTTTATTTTTAAAGATAATGCTGATCCAGTGGACTGGGGTAGCTAGCTGTTCAGGGTTGGGGTAAATTCTCTTATGCTTTTCTAAACCAGTAACCCATCCAACTGTTCACCAGTGTTCTCCTTAGTTACCACCTGCCACATAGCAGAGGCAGTACTCAGACAACCAAACTATTCCAGTGGCCCTTGCCCGGAATACATATGGGTCTTCTAGTCTTGTCAATCTCACTGAACTGGAACAATTAGAAATTGTTGTACAAGTTCAGTGCAGAGTCTAGAATAAGCAGATTGCTTTATACTGGCTTTATTTTGCATTCAGATGATGAGGGTACCCTACACACCCACTGACCACTTGGGCTGCA
>CAUYMX010042528.1:0-27383 GCA_963573855.1 Lepilemur septentrionalis
TGCATGCTTGTAGTCCCAGCTACTCGGGAGGCTGAGGCAGAAGGATTTCTTGAGCCTAGGAGTTGAGGTTGCTGTGAGCTAGGCTGACACCACAGCACTCTAGCCCGGGCAACAGAGTGAGACTCTGTCTCAAAAACAAAAGAAATGAGAAATGGGTTGGGATGTCATCAAGAAGATTTGCCATTTTGATTTATTCATAGTCAACAAAGTTTTGGGTTTTTTTTTTGAGACAGAGTCTCACTCTGTTGCTGGGGCTAGAGTGCTGTGGCATCAGCCTAGCTCACAGCAACCTCAAACTCCTGGGCTCAAGAAATCCTTCTGCCTCAGACTCCCAAATAGCTCGGACTATAGACATGCGCCACCATGCCAGGCTAATTTTTTTTTCTATATATTTTCAGTTGTCCATCTAACTTTTTTCTGTTTTTAGTAGAGATGGGGTTTCGCTCTTGCTCAGGCTGGTCTCGAACTCCTAAGCTCAAACAATCCACCTGTCTCAGCCTCCCAGTGTGCTAGGATTACAGGCGTGAGCCACCAGGTCCGGCCTCAACAAAGTTTTAAAGCACTTCTTTTACCAGAAGAGCATCTCCTTTCACACCACTGGGCACCGAGTGTTCCCTGGGGCCTCAACCAAAGATCCTGTCCTGGGGTTTCTACTTTGTCCCTGTGGGACTAAAGACCAAAATTAGAAAACTCTAGAAAGCTAGAACACTAACTTATTTGCTATTCATCTCCAGCACCAATATAGTGCCTGGGATATTTGTTGAATGAATAAATCCATCACCTAAAACAAACATTAGAAATAGCTCTTTAAAATTCCCCATGGTTAAAAATATAAAGAAGCACAAAACAAGCACCGAATGTGTTTACTTTCACAGTTTCCTTCTTGCCGTAACCCAAATCCCACAAGTGCCGAGTCATATCCAAATGTAACCAGAAGGGACAGGCAAACACTCAGGGATCGATTCCACTCAGCCTCTGACTCCTACAGGACCGTCAGCACTTCTCCTCGCAGGATGTGATGCACGTTGTAGTCCAGCAAGGCTAGGGTTAGCGATGCTCTCTCATCGCCCCCCTCCACTCCGACACTGACTGGCCTGACCGCAGGAGCTCACGACAAAGAAAGGTGCGGGGTAGAAGCAGGTTAAGACACGCTCATTTCTAATTCTTCCTCCCAGGCGGCTACTTAGGCACAGGCGGGGAAGGCCCATGTTTGGAATTTGAAGGTTCAGAAAGGAATTTGTCTGTACCTGTTGGCCAGAAAACCACATTGGAATGTCCACTGGCATCAGAACAGACACACGGCATGTGCTTTCTCAGGGGCATTTTCAGCAATAATTATCTAAGGCTTTGGTTTTTGTTTCAGAGTGGCATCTCCCTCTTTTCTTTTTTCTTTTTTGTTTAATGCACTCAGTTATGCCATCTGGTGGCCAAAATAAATTAAAACATACACTTACGCTGTCAGTGGGCGTGGCCAGGGCCTTTGCAACTGCAAAAGTGCGAAGGTGTCCTTGTCCCCGCTCCCATTAGCACAGCCACTCACTGCAGAAGGAGTGAGCTTGATGGTGTCTGGATGCCCTCAGGGGAAAGGCAGGGAAGTTTGGTCTTGGTATGAGTGACACTGGTTATGACAAAAAGAAAAAGGACAAGTTGGGGATGGGCCCTTGCTCAAGGCCATTGCATGATGTTTCCAGACCACAGAGGGAGAGCAGAACCTTGCATTGCCCTGGCTTCTCAGTAAGAAGCATGGCGTCTGGCTAGAAAGGGGTAGAAGGATCACTGGTAAGCGGGAATCGGAACCCAGCACCTGAGAAAACATAAGAGAAATCCCAGTGGCTCTGCCTGTGTTCAAATCTCCTAGTCTGGATGGAACACAGCCCAGAGTACCAGAACGAAAATCAACTAAGGATAGCGCCAAGTCAGAGAGGCAGAGAGGTGTCAGAAGGCTCGAGATAGTGTAGCTCTGACTTCCAAAGATGGGAAGAAAGATGAATGCTGGAAACTACAATCAGTGGCCTTGACAATGACCGTAGGCAAAAACCTTCAAATGAGATACAAAAAGGTATTTCGTGAGCCTGGGAAGAACTGAGTGTGGCCACCAGGGGTGCATGGGGTCTCAGCAAGGGCAGGGAACACCAGACTGTACTCCTCTTGTGTTCTCTTGCCGGGTTGCTAGACTGATAGGACAAGGCGGAGGGGAGGGGGCAGGGGCTGCTTTTGATGAAGAATTTCATAGCATCCCAAATTATATCCTTCTGGAACAAATGGAGGAATATGGAGTAGGTCACGGTACAGTTAGGAGAAATAGGAGCTGATTGAGTGGCAGTATCCAACGGTGCTGGAGAGTCTCACCTCAATCTCGCCCTGCCCAATATTTCTGTCGTGTCTTATGCATTACATAAAGCCATGTTTAGCATGTAAGTGGATGGCACAGTTTGAAGAAATAGCAAATCCTTTGAATTCCGGAATTGGTACACAAAATCCATCTTGACAGAACCAACAGGTTCTAAGAGGATGAAGTCTTTCCTTTCTCTGCCCCACAGCCCATTCTCCTACTTTAGTGGTTTTGCCCAAGGTTTCTCCTGTGTTCACAACTGTGTTAGAGCCTCCCCTGCCTCCCCCACATCCTCTGTCTCTGTAGGGTACAGCATCTTTCCCACCTTAACCCCAGGAATCCTCCTTTCATCTCTCCAGTAACTGGTCATCACCGAAGCTGGAATTGAAGTCACAGGGTGGGCATTGCCTGCTGCCTAACCACCTCCCAACCCATCCGACTCGCCCCATCAGCATGTCCTCACACTAAAGCTCAGAGAGGGGCCACTCCCCACTCTTGTTCCAGCCCGGTCACTCTTCCAGAGCCTTAAAGTCCATCCCTCCCCTCTCCCCCGGACCTGGCCCTGTCAGTCATCTGCCCCCTTTCCTGTATCCTCTTCCTGGCTCCTTCTTCGCTTCCTATTCATAAAAGCAACGACAACAACAACAAAAAACACCTCTTTTTTGTTTTGCTCTCTCCCCCACCCCCTTCTCAATCAAACTCTTTAAAAGACTTGTTTCCACCATCTGTCAGACACTGGGCTCTCCAGAAGCGGACTCTGGGGTGGAGCTTGGGAGGCAAGACACTGATTAGGAACGAACCCGTGAAATAAGGTGAGGAAGCAGGGCTGGGCTGTGGGCCCACACCGCAGCAGCTCTGGGGGTGGGGGTAGTCCTGCCCACCAGAGCAAACCCTTTATACCCCAGCTGCTCGGTCACCACAGGGGGCTGCCCAGAGAAAGGCTGCCACCGGGAGGGCACCGGGCAGCTCCCCAAAGCTGAGGGACCTGGTGGGGCTGGCGCTGAGACTGCCTGCTGATTGCTCCCACAGCTGGCGACTGGCCCTCCTGGCGGGGGATCTGGGCATCTCCACACCCCCACGCTCGACTTACGTCCCATTCCTATCTGGCACCACTGAAATCCACCTTCCACCTCCACTTTTACGTCACTCCGATCCCTTGGCCCCACGACGAATCCAGTGGGCACATCTTGGTTCTTACCTTACAGCTCACCTCCCTTTCAGAAGTCTCAGCTCCCGTGAAGTCCACAATAACTTCTTCCCCTACCTCTTCGACCTCTCTAGCCATGCTTCCCGGCCTGCTCCGGGGTCTTGTCCTCCAAGCACCAGCTAAGTGTGGGGACTCCACCCTCCATCCGCCCTGCCTTTCCTCCATACCCTCCCGGGTGACCTCACCCACCACCCGAGTTTCAGTGCCGTCCACATGGCCATGACTGAAATCTGCTCCGCAGCCCGCCCTCGCTCCTCAGCCCCTGGTTGTCAGTTTAACTGGCTGCTGGACGTCGCCATGCTCGGGCTGTCAGAACGGTGAGTTCTGCTTCTCCTTGCCCACCGTGTCCCCACCCTGAAGAAGGCTAACTCTTTTCCAGTGTGAGAATTTGGGGACTCTTTGAACCTGCTCCATCAAGTTCCTTTTCTAGGCAGCCGACCTTGCTCAGTCCTGCCTGGGTGTGGTGTGAAGTCAGCCTGAACAATGTCTCGTACTCTGCATACAGAGATTTGCATCACGGACATATAAATAGCTGGTGCTGGCTGCTGAGGCCAAAAGAATATTTGTCACTGATCACACCCACTGCTTGCCCAACCAGGTGTGAGCCTCTGACTCAGTGGGTCTCCAGGAAAGAGTTATTCAGAATTTCCTTATTACAGGTGATGAGAGGTGATAGTGATTTTATTTTATACTTTGCATTTCTCCTGAAGAAAAGAGTTTTCTGAGCAGGTGGGTTTTAGCCACACCTTTTATTCCCAGTCCTATACCAATGTGACAAAGGCTTGCAAAGAAGGCATTCCTCAAGGAAAATTATCTCCACTTTATTTAAATGTATCATGCTTGGTGTATATCTGTCCTCTCCAAATTGGACTTCCCGGTTGAGTTCAAGGAATAATTATCAAGTAAGTTCAATGTGCCACTAAGTACAGGACAGTTCCTGACTTCAGGAACCCAAAGGGTGGTGAAAGGAATAAGTTCAGTGCAAGCACACGCCAGTGTGCCGACCATCACAAAAGCCACAGCAACTAAGTGCTGTGGACTCTGGACACGGGAAATGTCTCCGTCTAGGTTGGCTTCATAAGGACTTCTGATAGAGACCGAAAAGAGATAAGATTTCAAGGAGTGAGCACAAGACAGAAATAAGCAAGAAAAAATGATGACACACAAGGAATAAAGAGGAAAGAGTGCTATCAGAAGTACATCTTCAGAGAATTGCAAAATAAACAAAGTAATAGTAAGGACATTTTCTCATAGCTGAGGCCAAATACTGAGACTATGGAAATACCCTGGGAGGTTAGACAGAGGCAAAGTCATGGGGGAAAGATTCTTAAAATGGTATTACTACAAGGAGGTGGGTGGGAAAGGCCAAGTCATTGCCCCATTAACCCTTCCTCGGCCCTAGCTTTGGCCCAACCTCTTTTTGGACTTTCCTTTTCCACCACCACAGGCAGCATGGGTGTCATAGCTCTGAGACCCTCTGCCATCCGGCTCCCCAAGGAGGACAATGCTTACTAAGATGGAAATCGCTGGGGTGTTGATCTGTCTCTTCTGGTTTGGCAGAATGTTGGCCCTAATGTTGCCCAGGTGGGTACCTCCCACCGAGTTATAATTAAGCAAGAACACTCTAGTCCTTGTTCTTAAATGAAGGAAATGAAGATTCATGAAGACAAGAATGTTTCCAGCTTGGTGACCTCCCAAAGTGAGCTTGGCAGCCTATCTTCCTAATCCGGCTTTGGGAATACCCTAAAAAAACTGCGGAGTGGAGGATGCTAATAGCAGTTATAATTGCTAAAGTGGTTAGGGATTTTAACACATTATGTATGCCTGCAAAGTAGTTAAAATTCCCATTTTACAGAAGAGGAAACCGGAGCTCAAAGATGCTACGTCCAATGCCACTATGCAGAGATGCAGGGGCTGAGTCTGGTTTCCCAGAGGTCTGGGTGGGGCCTGAGGGAGTGGGTAACGTGGGCATCTCTTGCACATGCCTATGGATTTTGCATCTGGGAAGCAATTTGGGGAAATGTCAGCTAAGGCAGGGACAGATCAGACACTGTTTGCCCAGCTCCAAACAAAACTACATAGGGAGGTCGAGCTAGTTAAGGTTGCGTGTGGCTCTTGAGTAAGAAAAACTCAGTACAGTGGCATGACTGAATAGGAGTTTACTTTTCTCGTGCATCAGAAAGACTGGAGCAGGCAGTCCAGGGCCGAAACAGCTGATCAAAAGGGTACCAAGGACCCAATCTCCTCCTAGACATCTCCACATCTGACTTCTGTGTCAAGGACACAAGACAGCTGTTCCACCTCCAGACATCACATCCACATTCCTTCCACGGCAGGAAGGAGGAGGAAGGAGAAAGAGATGTGTCCCAACCGAAACTATATTTTAGAGAAAAAAAAAAAAAACAGGAAAGCAAAGTTACCCTGAAAGTCCCATAGGCAGACTTCCGCTGCTGACTCACTTGCACAATAGTCATGTGGCCACTTCTAGGTTGGAAGAAGTCTGGGGAAGGGAGGGATTTCAAGGGGGCATGTTGCCATCACAGACAAAACCGAGGTGCTGCTGTTGAGAGGAAAGAGGATCATGGCGTTTGAGGAGGCATTCGGCTACACCTGCCACAGAGGGTGACAGCACACTCAGCCAGAGGACAAGACGGAGATGCCGGAGTAATGCTCTGTCTGAGGAACAGGCTTGTCCTCCTGCTCCCAAGGGTGCCTGCAGGAGGCTGGCGGGAGAGAGGGGTTGTTTCTGCTGAAGCTCATGACACAGCACCCTGCAGCATGGCACTTTGACACACGCAAGGACACTGGGAGGCCTCAGAACTGGCCTCAGAACCAACGTCTCTCCGACCTCTCCTGCCCTCCTGTCTCTTGCCCTCATTCTCCCACAAAGACTGTCAGAGACACCAGAATCCTCTTCCCCAAGGCAGGTCATAGAAACTAGAACCCTTTTCCTCCAAAGCAAGCAATAAACACTGGAATTATTACTCTACCTTTCCCCATCTTTCTGTCTAGGAACTTGCCATAAAGAAATTCTCTGACCTTTCCCTGAGAGGTTGCAAGACCCTCATTCCAGAGGGCTCCTGCCTTAAAACTGGGAGGAAGAAATGCTACAACCAAGAGGCCTCGAAGAATCTGAACAGACAGGCCCTGCTGCGTTTCTTTACTCGGTCTGTCAGTATTAATTAGACCTTATCCTTTTTGTCCCATCATATTTCTACATGACTGCCCATTCTTCGTCAAAACTAAGCATAAAAATGGACAGTTTTCCCTGTGGATCGTCATCCTAAAGGCTGCTGTGTCACGCGAACCTATCACTAGATAAAGTTGCTATGCTTTCTCTTGTTAACCTGTCTTTGTTCTAGGGGTGTCAGCCATGACCCTTACGATGGTAAGGAAAGGGATCACCCCCTTTCTGACCCTACATTTCACTCGCCTCGGTTCACTCAGATAGTCAGCAGCAAGCCTCCAAGGCTGGGTTTTTCCCATTGCCCTACACTTCGGCAAACCGCGTGCAACGCACCCTTGGAAATCCAACGGAGGGGCCTCATGGGGCCATGATGAATGTCCCGGCAGGAGCGCGGTGGGCAGGGCCCAGTTCCCCTGCCCTCCTTGCCCAGAGATGTTCCCCTCTCAGATTTTCATTATATAGTGAGCATCCTTGTGAGATTTAGTTAGATAAAACAGCTACCTTGTCTTTTTTTTTTTTTTTAACCATTCTGCTATATAATTATTCTATACTTTCATGATTTGGGTAGCATTTTAAGATAGACTTAATTATTTCAGACATTCATAGGTCTTCCACGTAGGAAGGTGTGACCACGGTACATGGGGCTTCAGAAAAATCCTGCCTCAATTTGGTGCCAGCACTGGAAGATGTCACCCTCCAAACTAAAATGAGAGGGGCTGGGGTCAGACACCTGCAGAAGCCATGTGTAAGTGGCGTGCTCCCTACGAGGGTGTGAGGCTAAGGCAGCTGAGTCCAGGCTGGAATTCAGCCCACTCGCCGCCCTTACTGGAGTTCACGGGCAGGGCAGGGAGGACTCAATTCTCCCTGCAACATGGGTTATCTGTTGGGGTGCATCCTACGCACTGAAGCACTTTCGGTTAGGGGCATCAGCCTTGGAAAAGGGGAGGAAGGAGCACAGAGGGTCCTCCTCTGTCTTCCTGTTTTGTGATTTGAGGGCACACGCCCGCGCGCACTCACACAGAGTCAGGAGCCTGTTGGGCTGCTTAAGCCAGTGGGCGTTTCAGCAGGAACAGAGATATCTAAAAATAGGCCAGTGGGTAGATGGAGGGGGCTCTTGCCACTCACAGTTCTGGAATTGTACACAATCACATCTTGGAAACCCAACAAGTAAACAGCAAGTATGGAATTAAGGAATCAGAGTTTGGTGGAGTTCAAGGAGGCTGATGTCACTCACAAGAGTAAACAGAGAGGCAAGCACAGGTCACGGTGATGAGCTTCGCGTGCGACCCCGCAGGGCGCAGCAGATGGCCATCTTGCAGAGACCCCAGATCCATCCTCTCATCCCTTCTAACAAAATCCCAATTCTATTTTGGTTAGCAAAGTTCTATGCTTTAGAAAAAATTGTTTTTCCTCAGACTGCCATGCAGGTAGGAGTAGTTGTGTGACATGGTGCTAGCCAGTGAGACGTCAGCCTAGGTCACTTAAATGGGACTTCCAGAAAGATCTTTTCTGGAGCTGATGCAACTGGTATGGCCCCCTTTTGCCTTTTACTCTCCCACTTCTTCCTGCCTGAAGCAAAAACATAATGGTCTGAGCTTCCGCCATCATCTTGAGAGCACACAGTCATCTAAGAAACAAGTACATGCCAGGCACTGGTTTTGGTTCTGGGGCTTTAGCAGGAAGAAAACAGCTCAAAATCCCTGCCTTCAAGGAGCTTACAGTCTCACAGGGGGAGACAAATTATAAGCAAACAAATATATAGTATATCAGAATGTGGGAAGTGTTTAGGAGGAAAATCAGAAGTGAAATTCTTGATGCAAGGTAGAGGCAGCCCTAAGGTTGGTGGCTTAGACAGCTGGATGGACCTGGGTGTTGCAAAGGAGGATTTATAGCGAGGATTTGTTTCATTCGGGTAGGGTAGCCATGCAGACAAGGAAATGCTGTTACAGGCAGAAGCTTACTCACAGTTTCCTGAAAACAGGTGGCACAGCATGCCATGCCAGAGGTGGCCCGTGGGAAAGCACCAGGGTCAGTCAGGAAGCAGTGGGAGTGAAGGGAAAATGTGGGCGTGAGACAGGGTTTCACTCTTTTGCCCAGGCTGGGATGCAGTGGTGCGACCACAGCTCACTGCAGCCTTCAACTCCTGGGCTCCAAGAGTCCTCCTGCCTCAGCCTCCCGAGTAGCTGGGACTACAGGCACGCGCCACCACAGCCAGCTAACTTTTAAATTTTTTGTAGAAATGGGGTCTTGCTATGTTGCCAAGGCTGGGCTCAAACTCCTGTCCTCAAGTGATCCTCCCGCCTCAGCCTCCCTCAGTGTTGGGATTTACAGGTAGGTGTGAGTTACCACACCTGGACACAAGAACCTTTATTGTGGTTTCCATAGGCAGAAATGGGTTGGCAAGCTAAGCAGGTTTAGATTGGCTGGTTTGCATAATTTCAGTGGCTTCTGGGGCCTAGGGCCTGTCCCTAGTTGTCTGGTTCTGGCCCTGGGGTGATCAGGGCAGGTGAACACTGGCCCGAGTGTCAGAGCCTGATAAAGGAGGTGGATGGGAGATGGGCTCTAGATCAGTTGGTCTACATATGACAGGTGAGTTGTTTACTTCTAGGAGTTATTAATAGCCCTGGGTGGGGCTGTCCCTCCAGGGTCAGCAAGACCTGAAGACGTCAAAGCATCAGAATGTAGAAACTAGAAACCATGGTTAATTACAGTAGGTTCTTCCCAATATTGTGGTGTTGCTATGCTATTAGGACTCCTGTTCTCACCTCTGGATTTATTTTAGATGCAGAAAATTTAAGCCTCCAATTTGTTTACACCATTGTTTTTCAGGTTTCTGTTACTAGCAGGCAAATGCCATCCCCCTACTGATAAAAATCCTAAAGGAAGATTCCTCTTAGGCATAGCCTAGTAACTGTTTCTCAGACCTCATCCACATGGGTAGGTCGCTTACTCATATGAACCAGATAGCAAGACAAGGAATAGATCCCCGATAGGGCAACATTCTCACCTGTGCACTCACACCCATGTGCGCACACGCACGCACAACACTGTCGCAAAAACAGAATGATTTTTCACAGATTTTTTCCTGAAGATTGAAGATTAAAACAGTTTCAGAAGTGGTGAAGTTATTTAACCTTACAGCAATGCATTAAATACTAACCTCGCCAGGCACGGTGGCGCCTGCCTGTAGTCCCAGCTACCCAGCAGGCTGAGGCAGGAGGATTACTTGAGCCCAGGAGGTGGAGATCAGCCTGGGCAAGATAGTGAAATCTCTTTTAAAAAAAAAATAAATAAAATGTAGAAATATTCATTGTATATGAACAAAAAGTAAAACAAGGCTATACAGAGAGAGTAAAGGATAAGAGAAGGAAATGGGGGAGGAGACCTGGAGCTGTGTCTCCAGCAAAGTTGCAAACCCGGCTGCAGGGGCCGAATGAGACAGCAGGCTGGAGGGGAGAAGGACAAGGCTCCCGCTTTCTCCGTTTCCCCACTTTTCAGTAAAGATATGGGTAGGAACTAAAATTGGACTGCTAGAGCAAAAGCCAACCGCTCCAGCTGAGCGATGAATGCCAGCTGGCAGGTTCCTTCAGTGTTGGTGAGGCCAGAGGACACAGCGTGACGTGGGTGAGCCCAGAGGGGTGACCACCCAGTGCCATCAGCTGTTACCAGCAATGAACATGGGTTCCAGGACTCCAGACAGTCTGATTTTTCAAAAGCTGGAAATCCGGATTTTTATGTGAAATCTACAATTCTTAAATGTTGGGATAGAAGGTATTAGTTTTGATAAACATTCTTTTCACAAATTGTATGCTCCTGAAGACCAGATAGGCTGCAGGCCATCGGTGTGCCTCTCTTGTATGCTGAGCAAAGGGGCGAAGGCCGTTGCAAAGGAGCAAAGAGGAGCAGCAAGGGGCTGAGGAGGGCAAGCAGAGGGGACGATGGCCAGGAAGAAACTAAAGGTGGTGCGATGAACAAAGAAAGAAAATGGGTGGAGAGGAAAATGTTGATGAGTGGATTGAGAAGAGATTGGGAAGGAGTGAAGGAGAGAGAAAGAAAACTGTTGGGGCTCAGAACATGACACCCCAAAGTATAGGGCTTTGACATGCTGGATACTCTGAATTTCTTTCTTTCTTTTTCTTTTTTTTTTTTTTGAAACGGAGTCTCGCTGTGTCACCTAGACTACTGTGGCATCATCATAGCTCACAGCAACCTTCAACTACTGGGCTCAAGTGATCCTCCTGCCTCAGCCTCCCGAGTAGCTGGGACTACAGGCCCATATCACCACACCCGACTAATTTTTCTATTTTTAGTAGAAATGGGGTCTTGCTCTTGCTCAGGCTGGTCTCGAACTCCTGAGCTCAAGTTATCCTCCCGCCTCGGCCTCCCAGAGTGTTAGGATCACAGGCGTGAGCCACCACGCCCACCCTGACACACTGACTACTCTGAACGCAAGGACACTGGGAGGCCTCAGAACTGGCCTCAGAACCAACGTCTCTCCAACCTCTCCTGCCCTCCTGTCTCTCGCCCTCATTCTCCCACGAAGACTGTCAGAGACACCAGAATCCTCTTCCCCAAGGCAGGTCATAGAAACTAGAACCTTTTTCCTCCAAAGCAAGCAATAAACACTGGAATTATTACTCTACCTTTCCCCATCTTTCTGTCTAGGAACTTGCCATAAAGAAATTCTCTGACCCTTGCCTGAAAGGTTGCAAGGCCTTCATTCCAGAGGGCTCCTGCCCCATACCTGGGAGGAAGAAATGCTACAACCGAGAGGCCAAGAGGAATCTGAACAGACAGGCCCTGCTGCATTTCTTTACTCGGTCTGTCAGCATCAATTAGACCTCACCCTCTTGTTCAGCCATATTTCTACATGCCTGATCCTTCTTCATCAAACCTAAGCATTAAAATGGACAGTTTTCCCTGTATCTTTGGGTCTTGATTCTAAAGGCTCCATGTCACATAAAGCTTTTTTTGTGGGTTTTAAAATTTTATTTGTTTATTTATTTAGAGACAGGGTCTTGCTCTGTCACCTAGGCTGGAGTGTAGTGGCATTACCATAGCTCACTGCAACCTCAAACTCCTGGGCTCAAGTGATCCTCCTGCCTCAGCCTCCCCAGTAGCTGGGACTACACTGTGTGCCACCACGCCTGCTAATTTTTAATTTTTTTGTAGAGATGGGATCTTGCTATATTGCCCATGCTGGTCTCAAACTCCTGGCCTCAATCAATTATCTTGCCTCAGCCTCTCAAAGTGCTGGGATTACAAGTGTGAGCCACCACCCCCAGCCCACATAAAACTTTGATTAAATAAATATGTCATGTTTTTCTCCCATTAGCCTGTCTTTTTTAATATTATTATTATTATTTTCTTTTTTTGAGACAGAGTCTCACTCCGTTGCCCGGGCTAGAGTGCCATAGCATCAGCCTAGCTCACAGCAACTTCAAACTCCTGGGCTCCAGCAATCCTCCTGCCTCAGCCTCCTGAGTAGCTGGGACTACAGGCATGCACCACCATACCCAGCTAATTTTTTTTCTATTTTTAATTGTTTGGCTAATTTCTTTCTATTTTTAGTAGAGACGGGGTCTCGCTCCTGCTTAGGCTAGTTTGGAACTCCTGACCTTGAGCTATCCTCCTGCCTTGGCCTCCCAGAGTGCTAGGATTATAGGCATGAGCCACTGCGTCCAGCCCCAGACTTAGAGGTTTTGACTGAGCCTGGAGTTTGATGTGATACCGTGCACTCAGCACGGTGCCTGGTGCCTGGCTGTAGGAAACAGCTGCTAAATGGGAGCTGGTGTTAACCATGCAGGTCTGCCCTCAAACTATGTAAGCACCACTCTTCCCTGCCTCTGCCCACTTCTTCACCCCCTGCCACCAGCCTTCTCCAGTTAAAAAGGTAGCATTCCTAACTGGAACCCAAGAGCAGGGAGTGGGTGGAAACAGGAAACACGGATCGTCAACAAACACGGAGTCCTGAGTGCTCACACACGTGAGCGCCTGTTCTCCTAAGATGTGTTTCCGCCCCACTCCCGGCCCCAAGCAGAGCTGGGCCCTCCTGAGTGTCTGCAGCTTGAATCTGTCTCTGGACAGGTCTTTAAAGCACACTTCCTCAAGCCTGAAAGGTCATAACGCCTTTGATCGGCTGGAAAAACACTGTGCTGGAATCACAGAGAATCCAGGAAAGAAAAACAGGCAGCAAAATGGAACCAAATGCAGGGAGTTGAACAGATGTTTATTTTGATCCATGTCCAGTTTTGGCCAAGAAAAGAATAAAATGTCCAGGAAAAGTTAAGCTGAAGGGAGGGGGTAGAGGAGAGGAGCGAGTAATACCAAATTTGAAACTCTATATGAAAAAAGATAAAACTTGATCCATTTATCATAGCATAAAAAGGATAAATTCCATATGGAATCTTGTTTAAAAAGCCTACAATATTAGGAGAAAATGGGTGAACTCCTATGCAACTTGGGAGTGGAGAAGACTTTCTTTTTTTTTTTTGAGACAGAGTCTCACTCTGTTGCCCGGGCTAGAGTGCCATGGCGTCAGCCTAGCTCACAGCAACCTCAAACTTCTGGGCTCAGGCGATCCTCCTGCCTCAGCCTCCCGAGTAGCTGGGACTATAGGCATGCGCCACCATGCCTGGCTAATTTTTTCTATATATATTTTTAGTTGGCCAATTAATTTCTTTCTATTTATAGTATTGACAGAGTCTCACTCTTGCTCAGGCTGGTTTCAAACTCCTGACCTTGAGCAATCCGCCTGCCTCGGCCTCCCAGAGTGCTAGGATTACAGGTGTGAGCCACCGCACTCGGCAGAGAAGACTTTCATAAGCATGGCTAAAAGTTCAACTACAATTGAGGAGAAATGTTGATAAATGTGACTATTGATACATAAAACTTTAAAGGCAAAAACTTTTGCAAGGAAAAACATGGCTATAAGCTAAAAAAAAAAAAATAGACAAATGGCAAATATATCAAAGACAAATGGTTAACATTCCTAATATGTAAAGAGCTTCTAAAAATTAAAGGGAAAAGAACTAATTGAATTTAAAAATTGGGGAAGAGACATGAACAAACAATTCACAGAAAAAGAAATGTAAGGGGCTCCATGACATGTAAATGATGTTCGACCTTGCTTCTAATAAGAAAAACGCAAATCAAAACTACACGAAGGCAAACAATGTGACCTCGCAGCAACCCTTCAAGAAATCTCGCTTCCACCAACAGCTGAAGCTACTTGGCAAGTATGGGCTGCGGAACAGACATGAGGTCTGCCACTGGGTCACATGTAGCCTGGCCGAGGTGGGCAAGGCGGCCCGGGAGCTACTGACACTGGACGAGAAGGACCAGGGGGTCTGTTCGAAGGCAACGCCCTGGGGCGTCGGGGTGCTGGACAAGGGCGAGACAAAGTCGGATGACATCCTGGGCCTGGGACTTCTTGGAGAGACTCCTGCAGACCCAGCTCTTCAAGCTGGGCTTGGCCAAGTTCATCCCCCACACCGCGTGCTGATCCGGGTTGGCAAGCAGGTGGTGAGCACCCTGTCCTTCATTGTTCGCTGGACGCCCAGAAGTACGCTGGCTTCTCCCTCTGCTCTCCGGACCAGGGTGGCCACCAGGGCTGCAACAAGAGGTGGACCGCCAAGAAGGGCCAGGGTGGGCTGGAGCCAGAGATGAGGAGGAGGATTAAGCTCACCCATCCCCTCCTGGGCTAGTGGATTGTCTAGTTTCCCAGTTAGATAATAAAACAAGATCAACACTAAAAGAAAAAAAAAAAAACTATAAAAAGGTAGCATGTTTTACCTATCAGATTGGCAAAAATCCCAAAATTGGTCAACACACTTTGTTGGCAAAGCTATAAGGAAACAGGCACTCTAGTACACTGTTGGTGGGAATGCGAAATGAGGCAACCGCCATGCGGGCCTGGAATTTGGCAGTCAATAGGGAGCAAAGTTACATATGCATTTCCTCTTCATACCAGCAATTCCACTTCTAGGAATCTATTCCAAAACATCCCCGACAAAAATATGAAACAGTGTTTGCATAGGCTATTTATTGCAGCCTTGTTTGTAAGAGCAAAAAACTGGAAATAGCCCAACTGACTGACAACAGAGGGCTGGTTGGGTTAACTATGAAGTACCTAGAATAGGGCAGGGCGCAGTGGCTCAGGCCTGTGATCCTAACCTCTAGAAGGCTAAGGCCGTAGGATCACTTGAGCTCAGGTGTTAGAGGCCAGCCTGAGCAAGAGTGAGGAGACCTCGTCTCTACCAAAAAGAAAAAGAAAAAAAAAATACACAAAACAACAAAACCCAGCCGGCGGCGTTGCAGCTTGCGCCTGCAGTCTCAAGTACCCGGAAGGCTGAGGCAGAAGGGTCGCTTACAGCCCAGGAGTTGGAGCTTCCACTGAGTTACAATGACATCACTGCTCTCTACCCAGGGACACCTAGTGACACTCTGTCTCAACAACAAAAAAAAAACAAGGCAACTGAGCACCCGCCTTGCAAACCCCCACCCCTTCATTTATAAATCTAAAAAAAAAATAAGGAATAAGAACTATCTCCACATACTGCCATGGAGTGAGGGCCAGCATATATTGTTAAGTCAAGAAAATAAGGTAAAATTATATGCAAATTATATCTCAATAAGTAATAATAATTTTTTAAAAGTCAGAAAAGTAGCACAGTATGCTACCCTGTATTTAAGAACAAATAAATATATATATTTTAAACAATGGAAAGATAAGCAAAAACATTTCAAAGGGCTATATATGGGGAGAAGGAAAAAGGATGGAGGAGACAGGGAAAGAGACTGGGTTTCTCTGATATACCTTGTTTTAGTAGATCTGATTTTAGAATTATGTAAGTAGTTTACATAATTAGAACCAAAATTAATTTTAAAAATCATTCGTTAAAAATCAAAAGCACTGTAATCCTAGCACTCTGGGAGGCCGAGGCGGGAGGATCGTTTGAGCTTGGGCGTTCGAAACCAGCCTGAGCAAGAGCAAGACCCCGTCTCTACCAAAAATAGAAAAAATTAGCCGGACATAGTGGCTCATGCCTGTAGTCCCAGCTACTCAGGAAGCTGAGGCAGGAGGATCACTTGAGCCCAGGAGTTTGAGGTTGCTGTGAGCTAGGCTGACGCCATGCCCGGGCAACAGAGTGAGACTCTGTCTAAAAAGAAAAAAAAAAAAAAAAAAAGCAAAGCAAAATAAAGCAAAGAATTTATCTGTTCAGAAATAAAACAAAATAATTTATCTGCACTAACAGTGAGTTAGTGGTATAATCACAGAAAAGAACTGTCTCAAACAACTTTAAACCACAGCAATTTTATTGTTTATCCCCAGTGAGATATATCCAAAGGACAAAAAAGAGAGCTGAAAAAATAGTTTTCATTATCATATTAATGGCAACAATATTAATGTTGTTATTTTAAGATTGTGTGTAAATGTTGAGGGACAAAGCAAGTGTTGGTGTATTTGGGAACTGGAATATTTGGTTGGGTAAAAAAAACAGATGTAAGTTATGAAGTTATGTAAAAATACTGAGGGCCTCTATTTGAATTGGAAGTATTACTATTAGTATAAACAAAGGATGAATTTATCTTTAAATATATAAGTTTGTATTTCCTTTCTGATAGAAGGCCCTCAAAACAAGGACCAACCCAGGAGCAATGAGACCCTGACTGTGCTTTCTAATTGCCATTTCCCTACAATAGAAACCAGAGCTCCTTGCCGAAAGGTTTTGTTCTCAGCCTGGGGAAGGAAATGTACAAGATGTGCTTCCATGTCTTGTCATATCAGAAACTCAAGAAGGTATCAAAATCGCTAAAGACTATGTCAAAAGGAGGTGAAAAGACTCCCACTTGCCAAAGATGAGACAATTTGAGCACACATAAACTAATAACTACAATGGACTGCAAAGAACTGAAGTACGTAAAATATATTTAAATCCATGATTTCATAATGATGGTTTTTTGGGTTTTGTTTGTTTGTTTGTTTGTTTCCAGAGACAAGATCTCATTCTGTCACCCAGGCTGGAGTGCAGTGGCACAATCACAGCTGAGAGCGACTGCAAACTCTTGAGCTCAAGCAATCCTCCTGCCTCAGCCTCCCGAGTAGCTGGGACTACAGGTATGCACCACCATGCCCGGCTAATTTTTTCTTTCTATATATTTTTAGTTGGCCAATTAATTTCTTTCTATTTTTAATAGAGACGGGGTCTCGCTCTTGCTCAGACTGGTTTCGAACTCCTGACCTTGAGCGATCCACCTGCCTCAGCCTCCCAGAGTGCTAGGATTACAGGCGTGAGCCACCACCCCCAGCTTCAACCCTGATTTTTAAAAGTAAACTTACTTAGCGCTGAGCTAACAGTGAGACCTGAGCAACAGTGAGACCCCGTCTCTACCAAAAATAGAAAAAATTAGCTGGACATAGTGATGCATGCCTGTAGTCCCAGCCACTCGGGAGGCTGAGGCAGGAGGATGGCTTGAGCGCAGGAGTTTAAGGTTGCTGTGAGCTAGGCTGACGCCACGGCACTCTAGCCTGGGCAACAGAGTGAGACACTGTCTCAAAAAAAATAAAAAAAATAAAAATAAAAGTAAACTTACTTTTTAAAAAAGGAGACATTTGGGGGATTCCAAGCTGTTTTGGCACTGACCTGAGCCTAGGAATTTCTGTGTTTTAAGTAAAGATCACATCAGAGCCCAGAACCACAGGCTTGGACCCTCCAATTGGTGCTTTTCTTGTCACAACCATCTCTTCCATTCCCTGCCTGCCTCCCAGCCTCCCCTCCTACTAGGGTGACTCACCCCAGAGAAGCAGGAGAGTAGGGGCTTTAGCAATTCAGAATGGGGTGCCAGACAGGAGGTTCTCTGGAAGCAGGTCTAGTTCAGGCCCTTACCCATCTAGAGCACAGATTTTGGCATTATACAGGATGTCCAGCCTGGCGCGGTCGCTCACGCCTGTAATCCCAGCACTCTGGAAGGCCTAGGCGGGTGCATTGTTAGAGCTCAGGAGTTCGAGACCAGCCTGAGCAAGAGCAAGACCTCGTCTCTACTAAAAAAAAAAAATGAAATTAGCTGGACAACTAAAAAATGTATATATATTAAAAAAATTAGCCAGGCATGGTGGCTCATGCCTGTAGTCCCAGCTACTCAGGAGGCTGAGGCAGGAGGATCACCTGAGCCCAGGAGTTTGAGGTTGCTGTGAGCTAGGCTGACGCCAAGGCACTCTAGCCCAGGCAACAGAGTGAGACTCTGTCTCAAAAAAAAAAAAAAATGTCCCCAAATGGACAAGTTCTGCTTGTGTGATATGAGTTGGTGTTTCTCATCCCAACTGGGCCTGTGATTGGGAAGAAGAGGTGTTTGGGATGGTCCACCAAATACCACCACCAAAACCACCAGCAACTGGAATAACTGTAAACCATGCAATGTGGGACTCCATTTTGAAAAAAGGTAAACCCTGTCCCAAGGACCTCAATGTTCTTAAGTCAGAAGACCTAGAAATTAGCCAATATCCCTACCTATGCTTTCTATAGTCAGTCTCTCAAATCACTCAACCTTTCTCAAATTCAGTTGCTTTTTCTGCAAGAAGATATAATAACACCTTATCTACACAAGAGCAGGAACCAGACTAAGTGATCTCAAGGGCCCTCACTGCCCTGAGCGCTATGGCCTTATCAGGTGCAGAAGACTCCTTATGTCAGGGAACAGAATACACAGAGGGGCCCAAGGAAAGGCAACAACGGGCAAGTCAGGAAGCGTCACTGGACACATGAAGCCAAGGGGGCTGAAGCTGGTAGGCAGCTGATAATGATAAAAATCTAACATTTGAGTTCTTACTACATGCCTTGTGCTAGGCTAAGTCCTTCGCATGCATCACCCCATTTAATAGCCCCAACAACCTGATAGGTTACACTCCTCCACTTCCTTCTCTCAAAGGCAACTTCGCTCCTTCTTCTCAGTAGCATGTCTCTTATGTAGCTCCTATTTCAGAAACCAGTTATAAGTAATAACCAAAGTTTCATCCAATGTATAGCAAAGATGCTGAGGGACAGTTCCAGTCTAATGTGCAAGGTCTGAGGTCATCGGAACACCAAGGACCCTCATGACACAAAGAACAAAGGTTCTTCCATCTAATGTGTACACAGAGGCCTGTCTAAAGGAATTTGTCATCTTTGCAAAAGATGTCCAGGAGATGCCAAGTTTTTCCAGCCAGAGCTCTGTGTTTGGCATGAGCAATGATCAGCCATTGCTCCCTTCCCAGTGGCTCATCTGGCCATGCGCTATCTTGGGTCTTTTTTTTATAGGAACTCCAGCAAGCAGCACATGAACCACTTTTCTAAACAAGGCCTTATTCTGCCTCTTACAATTTTATAATAAATGAGTGAGACTGAAAGTTGGGTGCAATTATTTGCAAACAGTCACAGTGTAATTGGTTATCACAGAGCAGTTGCATTTTCTCCATCATTTCCCAGCAAGGGTCAAGCCTTGAAGATTCAATAATGGTATAATGATAGTGACAGAAAAAGGAGAGGAATTTACATGGGAGGCAAAGATGCAAACTATATTATGTGGATTTTGTCTGTCCCCGAGGAAGCAGCAACATTTGAACTGTGTTTCTATTAACTTGGCCACAAATAAAAATAACGCCCCCAAAGCCATATAATTAACAATGGGGCTTAACTCTGTAGGTATAAGCAGTCATATCTAGGATGATTTCAGTGAATCAACGAGGCAATAATGGAGCACATGGCCTATTGCTTGTTTGTGTCTCCTTGCTATGGATATTCAGGACAATAAACATGAGCATCTGCCAACTTGACATCGCTGGCTGCTTCAGTTGTCCGTGAAGACCCCAACACGCAGGAACATGCAGTTTTGCCAGGGCTCAGGCACAAATGACGCAGCCTGGCCAGTGTGGTTGGGTGATGAGTGCTGACCACCCAGCTTCCCAAAGGAGCTCTGTGTTCTGCAGCAGGTGGTCCCACAGGCAGCAACCTATGGGAAACATTTTTTCCTCTTTTTCCTCTTTTTTTTTTTTGATACAGAGTCTCACTCTGTTGCCCAGGCTAGAGTGCCATGGCATCAGCCTAGCTCATGGCAACCTCAAACTCCTGGGCTCAGGCGATCCCCCTTGCCTCAGCCTCCCGAGTAGCTGGGACTACGGGCATGCGCCACCATGCCCGGCTAATTTTTTATATATATTTTAAGTTGTCCAGCTAATTTCTTTCTATTTTTTTTAGTAGAGACAGATCTCGCTCTTGCTCAGGCTGGTCTCGAACTCCTGAGCTCAAATGATCCTCCCGTGTTGGCCTCCCAGAGTGCTAGGATTACAGGTGTGAGCCACCATGCCTGGCCAGGAAACATTTTTTTAAAAATATGTTTATTTGGAAAAATTTATCTTCGAAAAAGCCAATAGCTAACCTTAGTAATAAACGTGATGACAATGTGAAATGACTGAGAAAATGATGATTTTCAGCAACTGTAAATCCGGGTCAGAGACGGGCATTGCGATCTTGATGACTGCTCAGCTCTGTTAACCCACACTAAATGCAGATATTTGAAAAGAGATTTGAGAAACCGTTTCAGGAAATGTTTCCAGCCAGCTCAAACATCTCTCACAGAGTAAGATACATAACTTAAGAGAAAGTAGGAACCGCAGTTAGTTAAATCGCCGCACAAGAATGCAAACAGGAAGCAGCAGCCTCTCGACATAAATCCAATTGAGAAAGTCCTAGAAACCCTGGAGAATTTTTTATGTATCATCTGATTTGAAGATTTACAAAGACCTCTGGTGCCTTTTTTAGAGGTCAGGCGTGGGCGGCTCTCCTTCCTGTGAGCACGGCCAGGGGATGACACGCAAGTGGGTTTGGGGGGCCGAAAGATTCTGAACGTCCCAAAACAAGACTGTCTTGTTGTTAAGATGAGACGGAGGGATGTCGCTGGTGGAGCAGTCAGCCTGCCGAGCGCAGCGCCCCTCCCCAGCGTGGTCCCTCTGCAGCAGGCTCGGCGCCCCCCTCCAGCAGGCGCGCCTGGGTTCGTCTTCCAGGAGCTCGTCCTCTGCCTGCCTAGACATCACTGCCGTCGCATGCACACTCGCCTCTCTTCCTCCTTGATTTATTATTTTACTCTTGTTTGATGATATCCAGATTTATCATATTTATGTCTTTTCTTGTCACTATCAGAGTCCTATAGGATATAAGTTTGATGTATATAAATAACAATATAAAATATTGACTAGAATATCCCAAACAATTTATTTAATTTTCATAGCTAGTAAGCGGTAGCCTCAGGGTTCCAACCCAAGAGGGAAGGGGTCTGGCAGGACTTGCTCGGTGTGCATCTCATTCGTGTCACTCTCTCAGCCATCGCTAGTTAGGGCATTAGCAGTTTAGGAAAACTGTTTACCACGCTGAGCTGAAGGAGGATTAGCTACATCACACACGTGCACACACATGCACACACACGCATGCACACACACACGTGCACACACACACAGGCGTGCACGCACCCTTTACTGAGCTACATTACTTCATCCGTTCAACCACATGTACCGCTGCCCACCACGTGCCAGACTCGGGCACCAGTCAACAAGTCAGGTGTGGGCCCTGCCCCTTTGGAGCTTCTGTTTTCGCTCCTGCCAGTCCCCTGGGTATGTCTTAAGTGATATCTTCTCCAATAGACAGTCCTTTTCACCCTACACTCAATCAGGCCACCTCACTATGCACCCTGCACTTTCCCTTCATAACAGCCATCCCCCATTTGTTCAATGTCTTTCTTCTCATTGTGCTGTGACCTCCATGGGGGCGAGATGGGCTGTCCTGTTCACCGCTATGGCCAGTGTCTCACGTAGCTCCTGGCACCCGAGAGACACTTGGTATGTGTTGAATGAACAGACGTGAACAAGCAGTCCGACAGGCTTTCGCAAAGGCTAAGGAAGATGGCGAAGGTTGGCGACAAGCTAATGCTCAGCTGCTCCCCAGTCTCCCGGCCGCAGAGGGAACCCTGCTTGACAGAAACCCGCAGCCTGGCTCCAGCCTCCCTCCCGCTGCACACGCCTTCTGCTGTCTGCCCCACCAGTGAGGTCTGCCCTGGCCTGCGGGTGGGGAGCAGGTGGAGGCTTGCCTTACACAAGGGACTAATTAATCCTAAATACCACGTCAGTCCCACAACCCCTGCCCTGTGCACACCCGCCCAATGCAGGTGTCCCTTTGATCACAATCTCTAGCCCTGGGTTAAACTTCAAGAGAGTCAACAGCGCCTGGAACAAACGAGCACAACATCCTCACTCCAGCCCTCACTGTGTGGGGATCGCCTGGAGAGGGTGGTTTTCCCGGTGTGCCCTGCAGGATAAGGTCACAGGGCTGGGAACAAGCGTGGTCTCTGAAAGAGAGGAACATTCTGGCATCAGGCAGGCACAGGTGAGGAAAGTCTTGAGAGAGGGACCTGGAACTCAGAAAGAGAGCCGTGAGCAGGCAGGGGTGGGAATGCCCGTGCATCCCTCACCTCACCTCCCTCACCTCACAGAGGGCGTCTGTGCAAAGGGAGGCAGCAAGCCAGGAGAAAGGAGCAGCTCCTGCTGTGGCCTGTGGTGAGCCAGGTTACCTGCCGCTCAGTCCCTCGCATCCCCTTTTCTTAGCTCTAGGCCTTTAGGGAAGTCCTATTTAATTGTTCCAGGTCTCTGTGGTGCTGATGGCCTCTGCTGTGCTTGTTCTTAGGCATAAAGGGACAGGAAAACCTCTGAGGACATGGCAGGGCTGCGAAGTCCAGCATGGAGATGCACCCTCCCTCAGCCCGTCACGAAGGACGTGCCCCTTGTTTGCCATGGGAGGTTGCTGCAGATGTCAGCAGCCACACGAGCCGAGGAAGGCCTCTGACCCCAGTCCTCAGGAGGAGACGCCCTGAAGCAGAGAGAGTCAGCTCTGCAGGCCCATTGCCCTGGGCAGACCGGGGGCCCTGGCAGAGGAAGGTCACCACCTGGCAGACAAAGGGATAACTACAGTAGAGTCAGGGCCAAGAATCTTGTCCTCGAGCTGCTTCCCGCCCCAACACCTCAGGCTCAAAGTCAAGGTTCCCCTCTTCTGTGTCATGCAGCACCCCCACGCCCAATCCAGGACACTTTTCCAGTTCCTTCATGAATTAGATCTCCCCTTTCGTGGCTCTGAAGGAAAAGGACTCAGATGACAAGCCACAACCCCTCCCCCACCAAATCCCTGTGGTTAAAAACACTGGTACGGTGTTCATGTGCGAATAGCCAATATTCTACAGCCTCTTTTCTCTCTCCCGTGTGCACACACTTCCTCATTTTCCTGCAGATATGTCTGCCTTTCCTCAGTCTCCAGCCAAACGTCTGTGACTACTGGGGCAGGCCTTGTCCCTTCCAGCTCTCGCTCTGGGCCTCAAGGTTAATGCTCTGTTGGGGCATTTACGACCTTGGAGGAGAGTCCAGGATAGTGATGTGCTAGTGATAGCTGGTGGGGGAGATGGAGATCCTTGATCTGTAGCAGTTACCAATTTTCATGGTGTAAATACTCCCTTCCACGGCCACTTTCTAACCACCAACAGTTTACCAAACAGCTTGTAAAATTCCTGAATTTTTAACATTCTCACCAGTGGGTCTGAGCCAGCTCCAGCAAACCACTGGTTCAGGGGAATCTGAAACTTCCCTGGGCCTGAGATGTCTTGCCAAAATGAGTAACAGAGCCCATGGAAGTGAAGGGGGGGAGGGACCTCACCTGACCTTTGTGCCCACTGTTCCCTTGTCTCAGAAGACTGGAAAGAGTTAGGAAAGCTGTGTGTTCAAATCCTTGTTTGACTTTGGACAAGTTTCAGCATCCAACTCTGCACAATAGGATTCGTAAAACGTACCTGTCAGATTACTGAGAGGATATGATGAGAAACCTAGATGAAATGCCTAACATATGTGAAGCAAGTTCTTAACAAATGTTCTGTCTTTTGCCTCTATCCCTATCCTAATTTTCCTGTATTTAATAGTTATTTTCCAACAGGTCCAACAAGAGGAGCCCAAACTCAACACTGTCAAGCTGGGGACCAGTAAGTCAACCGAACTCACCCCAGTTTTGGCTTTAACTTTGGACTTCTTTGAGGAGTTGAGCTCTTTTTCCCTTCATGATTCTCCTCTGTCCTCGTTCCAAGGGGTGAGTCTATCAAATTTTCTATAGCTGGGGTTTATGCCCCCGGCTTCATTTTCCTCTGATATGGCAAGCTGCATCCAGAATCAGAAGCCAGAGGCCAAAAGGGACACCAGGCAAGGCCAGGGCAAGGGCACTGGGCTTCGCCAAGACTGCACCCCACACAGAGCACACAGGCTTGCTGCGGGCTCCAAATGCCTCCCACATCAAACCAGGCCCCATAATCAATGGTATCACCAAACACTCGTGGGGATTTATAATACAACTATATAGCAAGAGGCTGTGGCCAAAGATCGAGAAGAGCTTTCCAACCATAAAACAGCCATGGAAGGAAGTGGAATCTTTGTCTCTGTGGCTGGGGTGGGGAAGGAGGAGTCAGAGGCAGATGGGACACAAGGCTCACTAGATTTGAGAAGTTTGGCTGTTCACAAACAATGGAATAATTGAGATGACATAAGCACAGACAATGAATAAAACTTTGAAGAAACATGGTTTCTTGTGGCAAAGAGCTTTTGGAAACTCAAGAAAGCTTCATAAACTAACAAGTACAAAAACTCTTAATTAGAAATAAGTGGGTTTGAACCACATCTGGCCACTTTCTGGCTGACTGACCTATACACGTGATTCACCATCTCTGAGTCTCAGTCACTCATATATTTATTTATTGAGCATTTACTTATTTATTGAGCATCTTGTATGTGTCCAGCATGGGGTGAGTGAATCTTAGGGAGACAATGGTGGACAAAACAGGCACAGCCCTTTTCCTTATTGAGTTTATAATTTATTCATCTGTAAAAAGGCACACTAGTGCTGAGACAATTGGATATGCACATGCAAAAGAATGGAGTTGGATCCCTACCTCATACCATAGATAAAAGTTAGCTCCAAATGGATCAAAAATCTAAATGTGAGGGCTAACACTCTATTAAATCCTTAGAAGAAAACATAGGTGTAAATCTTTGTGGCCATGGATTAAGCAATAGTTTCTTAGCTATGATATCAGATGCACAAACAACAATAGAAAAAATAGACAAATTAGATTTAATAAAAATTTGAGGCTGGGTGTGGTGGCTCATGCCTGTAATCCTAGCACTCTGGGAAGCAGAGGCTGGCAGATCGCTCAAGGTCAGGAGTTCGAAACCAGCCTGAGCAAGAGCGAGACCCTGTCTCTACTAAAAATAGAAAGAAATTAATTGGCCAACTAAAAATATATATAGAAAAAAATTAGCTGGGCATGGTGGTGCATGCCTATAGTCCCAGCTACTCAGGAGACTGAGGCAGGAGGATCTCTTGAGCCCAGGAGTTTGAGGTTGCTGTAAGCTAGGTTGACGCCACGGCACTCACTCTAGCCCGGGCAACAGAGTGAGACTCTGTCTCAAAAAAAAAAAAGAAAAAAATTTTTGAATCTTTTATGCTTCAGAGGATATTAAGGAGGTGAAAAAGACCCTAAGAATGGGATAAAATATTTGTAAATCAGATGTCAGTTAAAGGACTTGTATTTGGAATACATAAAAAAACACTTAAAATTCAATGATAAAAAGACAACCCAAATTAATAATGGGCAAAGGCTCTGAATCAACATTTCTCCAAAGATATACAAATGGCCAATAAGCACATGAAAAGATGCTCATCATTATTAACCACCAGGAAAATACAAATCTAAACCACCATCAGATACAACTTCATACCCACAAAGATGGGTAGAACCAAAAGGACAGATGGGAGAAATTGGAGCCCTCATACACTCTGCTGGTGGGGATATCAAATGGTACAGCCACATCAGAACACAGTCTGGCAGTTCCTCAAAAGTTAAACATAGAGTTACTACATGGCCTAAAAATTCCATTCCTAGGTACATGCCCAGGAGAAATGAAAAGATATGTCCACACAAAATATAATACATGACTGTTCATACCAGCATTATTCATAATAGCTAAAATGTGGAAGCAATGGAAATATCCATTGAATTGCATTGGATAAATAAAATGTGGCATATCCACATAAGAAAATGGTATTCAGCAATAAAATAGAAGCAAAGTACTGATACATGCTACAACATCAATGAACTTTGACATTATGCTGAATGAAAGAAGCCAGACACAACAAAATGCCACATGTTATATGATTCTATTTGTACGAAATGCCCAGAATAGACAAATCTATAGAGACAAAAAATAGATTAGTGCTTGCCTAGGCCTGTCACGGTGGCTCACACCTGTAATCCTAGCACTCTGGGAAGCTGAGGTGGGAGGACAGCTCAAGGTCAGGAGTTCGAGACCAGCCTGAGCAAGAGCAAGACCCCATCTCTACTAAAAAAAAAAATTAGAAAGAAATTAGCCGGACAACTAAAAACATATAGAAAAATTAGCCGGGCATGGTGGCACATGCCTGTAGTCCCAGCTACTCGGGAGGCTGAGGCAGAAGGATCGCTTGAGCCCAGGAGTTTGAGGTTGCTATGACCTAGCCTGACACCATGGCACTCTAGCCCAGGCAACAGAGTTAGACTCTGTCTCCAGAAAAAAAATAGTGGTTGCCTAGGGCTGCGGAGGGGAGGGATCTGGGTTAAAATTCGAAGTGATTGCTAATGAGCATGGGGTTTCTTTGGCAGGGAGTGATGAAAATGTTCTAAAATCGTCCCAGCACTTTGGGAGGCCAAGGCAGGACTGCTTGAGGCCAGGAGATCGAGATCAGCCTGGGCAATATATCTAGACCCCATCTCTAAAAAAAAAATATATACATATATATATAAAAAATTGGCTGGGTGTGGCAGCATGCTCCTGTAGTCCCGGTTACTCAGGAGGCTGAGAGGCAGGAGGATCACTTGATCCCAGGAATTCGAGGTTACAGAGAGTTACAGTAGGGCCACTGCACTTCAGCCTGGGTGACAAAGCAAGACCTCGTCTCTAAAAAAGAAAGTTCTCTTCACCTCACAGAAGGCTAACCAAAAAAAATTCTAAAATTGACTGTCGTGATGGTTGCACACAATATACTAAAAACCATTTCATTTATACGGTATGTGAATTATATCTCGGTGCAGCTATTATTAAAATTAAAGGCAAAACTTGAACAGATATTTGTAACCCACATTCAAAGTACCATTATTCACAGTAGCCAAAAGGTGTAAGCAATCTGAGAGTTCATCACAAAATATAGTATATACATATAATAGAATATTGTTAAGCCTTCAAAAGGAAGAAAGTTCTAGCCGGGCGCGGTGGCTCACGCCTGTGATCCTAGCACTCTGGGAGGCCGAGGAGGGTGGATAGCTCAAGGTCAGGAGTTCAAGACCAGCCTGAGCAAGAGCGAGACCCCGTCTCTACTATAAATAGAGAAATTAATTGGACAACTAAAAATATGTGGAAAAAATTAGCCGGGCATGGTGGCGCATGCCTGTAGTCCCAGCCACTTGGGAGGCTGAGGCAGAAGGATTGCTTGAGCCCAGGACTTTGAGGTTGCTGTGAGCTAGGCTGATGCCACGGCACTCTACAGCCCGGGCAACAGAGTGAGACTCTGTCT
>CAUYMX010042533.1:0-16507 GCA_963573855.1 Lepilemur septentrionalis
TTCTATTCAACATAGTGTTGGAAGTCCTAGCCAGAGCAATCAGACAAGAGAAGCAAATCAAGGGCATCCAAATGGGGGCAGAAGAGGTCAAATTATCTCTCTTTGCTGACGATCTGATCTTATACTTAGAAAACCCCAAAGATTCTGCCATGAAACTACTGGAATTGATAACAAATTCGGCAAAGTCTCAGGTTTTTAACCTAAAGTATAATATAATAAATAGTTGAATGGAATTAACATAGATAGCTGATTAATTCTTATCCATATTACAAAATAAATTGACTGCATAACAAATGTATACTTAGCTTATTTCATCAAACTTAAGATAGCATTGGGTATAGAACCTATCATTAATTTATGAGTTTTCTTGTCAGTTAAGGTCCCTTATTCAGACAGAATGTTATACCTAAGAGATTGGCACCAGCAGGAAAGGGCTTCATATCCTAGGGCTGGAGGAATAGTGAGGCAGGTGGTCCCTCGAACTTAGCAGCCAGGACTATCAATTGGAGCTAGGATCATGGAGGCGGTGACTACTCAAAGGGTACTGGAGTCCTAGAGAAGATGCAGCTCCCAGCAGACATGCCACCTGAAGCACAGCAAGGGAGAAAGAAACATGCTGGCATCTTCCCTCCTCTCTATTCCCTGCAGGTACCAGAACCCACTCAGTAGCCAGCAGGCTGGGAAGCCTGTGAAATATGGGTCCCTGCTGTCCACAGCAGAAAAGATGACAGGCAGCAATGGGTCTGACGGGCTCAACTTCCCAAAACAAACAAAACACTGCTGCCATTAAATTTGAGTCTCATCTGAGATAGGCATTGAGCACATAAACTCTAGGTGTTGTGAAATTCCTTCCACTTGTTCTGAGTGGTTTGGCAATCTTACTTGCTTCAATTACATACATGGCTTAACAGACCCCTTTGGCTGCTATAAATACAAGTACAAGTTTTATAAAATATTTCTCCCTACTACAAAGAGGGAAAGAGACCTACCCCCTTCCCTTTTCTTAGAGCAGTTACTTCACAAAATTTGTAATAGTAAATAGTAAATTCTTTCTCTGACTTGGGCGTTATCTCTTTAAAATGAAATCAACAAGGAAGGTAGTGCCCCAATCTCCCAGTTTCTGTAGGATAGAAGGAGCCTAACTTTCCTACACACAGGAGTTTATTTTTTCTTTGTATATAAGAAATTAGAAAATAGAGAGGACCACTACAATTACCAAATGAATTTATGAGAAATTATGTACGACAAATGGTGCTGTCAAATCTTCTTACCTGAGTACTACTTATCATATATTTTGAGGACATGAATGTAATGTATTGCTAATTGCTTGGCTATATAAAAGAATATTTCCTTCTCTCTTTGCAATCTCTTTAGTGGATTGTCTATGATGCACATCACAGTCTGGATTAATGCTTACCCAATAATAGAACTTACTTTTTTCCTGTATTTTGGGAAGAGGAACTTCTGGGTTGTTTTATTTTTATTTTCCCAACAGTGTATGTCAATGAAAACATTTAATACAGGTTCATAATCCAGTGGGTATGTTTTACTGTTAAGTCCTCCAGACCCTTGCTACTCCTGAGGAAAAAAAAAGAGAGAGAGATCAGCCAGGCGCAGTGCCTAACACCTGTAATCCTAGCATTCTGGGAGGCCGAGGCAAGAGGATCACTCAAGGTCAGGAGTTTGAAACCAGCCTGAGCAAGAGCGAGACCCCCGTCTCTACTAATAATAGAAAGAAATTAATTGGCCAACTAAATATATGTAGAAAAAATTAGCCAGGCATGGTGGTGCATGCCTGTAGTCCCAGCTACTCAGGAAGCTGAGGCAGAAGCATTGCTTGAGCCCAGGAGTTTGAGGTTGCTGTGAGCTAGCCTGATGCCACGGCACTCTAGCCCGGGCAAAAGAGTGAGACTCTGTCTCAAACAAAAAAAAAAAGAGAGAAAGAGAGAGAAAAGAACACTGACATGCAAAGGAACATGCCCATTCACAAATATATAATCAGCTAAATTTACTATTGAGGGAGGAAAAACCTGTGAATGCATGCAGGTAGCCAGCAAATTGCTACAAGATTTTGGTATCAATTAATTCTATTTATACTCTGATGTCCTGTTTTTCATAATTTTCCTTCAGTACCTCCAATATCTTCCCTGACAGTGTATCTAGCACGAGTCACATCCTTCAACACAGCTTAGTAAATTTAGATTAATTTTCAGATAGTACTCAATATGTCCTCTACAGATCAGCATTGGTATTCCCCTGGGGACTTTTTAACAGATCAGACTCTCATGCGGCTCCCACCACTACTGAGTCACATTCTTTGCAACAAGATCTCTAGGAAATTCCTTTGGACATTGAATTTTAAAAAGTACCATGCTAGAATATTAGGACGTGGCTTTAGGAGAAAATATGAAAAATGGGTCTATTTCTGTACTAACATAAATTATATCCCACACTGACCTGTTTTCATTACTTTATGTTTACACAATATATTTACTTTGTTTCAGTTCATTATTTTAAAGATATTTAACATAGCAATTTCTTACCAGATTGTCAGGAAAACTTGTGAAAGATTTTAAAGATAACTGGGTTTCTTTTCAGTGGAATTGATGAACAGGATACATTTTATGCTCTGGTAATTGGGAACCAATTTGCTCCCTCCACAAAATTTTGTTGACTGAAATACTTTAATATCTTATGCTAATTCTTTGGAAAAAATGTGTAAATGTTTAAATGCTGTTTCTTCTTAAATTTTGGAAATAATAAAATGTGAATTTTTTAAAACTATCATTAATTGAGCAATATTAAACATTAAAAAAATACACAAGTGATAAAAACAATTACAGGGCACAGTGGCTCATGCCTATAATCCCAGAGACTCAGGAGGCTGAGGAGAGAGGATCATTTGAGCTCAGGTGTTTGAGGCTGTAGTGAGGTATGATGGTGCCACTGTACTCCAGCCTGGACAACATAGTGAAACTGTCTAAACAAACAAATAAAAATTTAATATTTCACACTTGTTGATAACCATTAAATGTGACAAATTATATTGTAAATGAAATGGATATGGACTTATGTGCCTTTAACAAACACAGCTTCACTGAGATTTCTCTCATGACCTAAGTCATGTGCATTTCATAAAAGATTACCACATTCATTACATTCATTACATTTGGTTTCTCTCCAGTATGAATTCTAATACAATGTTTGAAATTTGGATAAAAGCTTTGCCATACATATTACATTTACGTGGTTTCTCTCAAAGATGTATATTCTGATGTTTAGTTAAATGCAAGCCTTGGTTAAAGGCTTTGTCAAATACACGACTTTCACATGGTTTCTGTTCAGTATGGATTCTCTGATGTCTGGCAAAGTTTGAACACATGTTAAATGGTTTGCCACACTGATTACATTTATAATGTTTCTCTCTACTATGAATTCCCTGATGACTCCCAACACTTAATTTTTTGATAAAAGTGCTGCCACATACATTTGCTTTATAATGCTTCTTTTCAGTATGCATTTTCTGATGACTAGTAAGATTTTCAAATTGGGTAAAGGCTTTATCACACTCATTACACTTGTAAGGCTTCTCTCCAGTATGGATTCTTTGATGTCGGGTAAGGCTTGAACATACATTAAAGGCTTTGCCACACTCACTACATTTGTAAGGCTTCTCTCCAGTATGAATTATCTGATGACAATGTTAGAAGACTAGTTAAAGGCTTTGTCACATTCTTTACATTTGTAAGGTTTTTCTCCACTATGTATTCTCTCATTTTGAGTAAGGCTTGAACGCTCCATAAAGGCTTTGCCACACACATTACATTTATATGGTTTCTCTCCAGTATGAATTCTCTGATGTCTGGTGAGGTGAGATGTGGTTAAAGGTCCTGTCACATTCCTTAACATTTGTAAGATCTCTGCCCGGAATGAATTCTCTGACTAGTGAGATTCGAACTTCCTCTGAAAGTTTTCCCACATTGGTAACATATGAAAGGTTTCTCTCCAGGATGGATTCTCTTGTGTTGAGTAAAGCTTGAACACTCAGAAAAGGCTTTGCCACACTCACTACGTTTGTAAGGTTTCTCTCCAGTATGAATTTTCTGATGACTTGCAAGATTTGAATTTTGACTACAGCCCTTGCCACAAACATTACATTTATATGGTTTCTCTCTAGTGTGGATTCTCCAATGTCTAGTAAGGTTTGTAAACTGAGTAAAGGCTTTGCTACACTCATTACATTTGTAAGGTTTCTGCCCAGAATGAATTCTCTGAGGGCTAGTGAGGTTTGAGCTTTCTCTAAAAGCCTTCCCACAGTCATTATATTTGTAAGGCTTTTCTCTAATTTGTGTTTTCTGATGTTCTTTAAACAATAAAGAATGTATAAAACCCTTCCCATACTTATTATAAATGTTGTCGTTGACACTAGGAGGAATTTTTTGAAGTGAAGCAGAGGAACAGTAATTGTTGATAAATTTTTCAACTTGATTATATTCATAAATTTTCTCTTCAGATTGAAGTTTCTGAATTTCAGCAACATGTGACTGAAAGCTTAATCCAATACTAGTCTCAAAACATTTTATATATTTGTTTCCCACAGCAGGTATTTTATGTTTTAGTTTTAGTAAATTCCTTATATATGACTTCTCCTGTTTGTAATACTGATAAGCACGTTTTCTTACAGAAACACTGATTTACTTGGAAATTACTCCAGGATTTGTTATCTTGTTGATCTCTTCTACCAGTGAGATTTTTATTATGAGTCATGGTCAATCCTTTGTAATTTTTTCCATCATATCCAGTCTGACTCTCCAACTCTTGCAGATTCTGCTGGACTTCCCAGAAATCAAAATCCTTGATGTCATGTCTCTTATGTCTTTTCAATATCAATGTCTGAAATAATTCTCCTTTGTTAATGTCCTCTTTTGGTGATAATTCCTTGATTGTACATCTAGCAGAAATATCTGAAAGATATAAAAAATACCTTAGTTTCCTATTAACTAGAGTTGGAAAGTGACTATTTTATACTGAAAAAAAAAAAAACATTACACCAAAAGTAATACTTATAATGAAAAGTCACAAAACTTCTCAACCATGGTCTTCAAATGTTTAAAAACACAAAAGGAATAAAATTCCTCAATAAAGAGTGATCACATAAAATTCTATTATTTTTAGGAAAGCCTAGTTCCAACACCCTATGACCAAACTACTCACAGTATGAAAATGTACATAGAACCTGAAACAAGAGGTATTTTTTATGTTACCACCCTAAAGCACAGAAATGGCTGAGGGGCCTAAAGAGGCAAAGAGGCCTTCAGACAGCCCCATGAAGTTTCCTGGGGCCCCAGATGTAATGGAAGAGCAGCCAGTGATTTTCCACATCGTAAGATCTTCCAAATACATGAAGTGAGGATGGAACTTGGACAGTCCTTGGTACAGGACACTGGTCTACATCTGGACTTAGAACTGAGGATCAGATGGGCTCAAATATAGAAGGAGAGACCAAAGGTTCCCTTCAGAATTTGAAATAGCCCTCCTGGTCTCTCTAAAAGCCAACAGACCAAAGAGATCACAGGAGCCATATAAGACAGTGTTGTAGGTCATGATAAAGACTTCAGCTTTTTCTCTGCATGAGAACATCATGGGAGGGTTGGAGGACAAATTTTTATATGTCTGCAGAACAAAGTAGTGGAAAGGGAAGATTTCCATTGAGAGCTCACAAAAGCTTTCCTTTTCCCAAAGACCTCTCTCATTTGGGGAGAGTTTCCCAAACAATATGTAATGAAGGAGCTTCCTTTCTACCCATCTAAGCTCTTACCTGTGTTCATACCTTTGATATATTGCCACTTACTTGATTTTTTTGCTATTTTCTCCTTACCCTCCACAGCCCAGGGCTCTTTCCATTGCTCCAAAATGGAAATAATATTCCAGTCAGAAAGAGAGATTCCTCCTATGAGAAAAAAGGAACATGATATGCTGTGGCTTTTTCAGAATATAATCCCAGCCCTAAGTTTAGCTAAGGAAGAGAGCACATTACATATGAATCTAGAAAATATTTCATAAGTTTGTTCACTGTCTGCTTCCTTTTGAATGCTTTCGGAATATTTTAGGTATAAAGATATTTAGCTCTCTTTCCAAGAATTACTGAATCAAAAGCACAAAGGTAAAACCAGGGAATCAGATATTAGTCTAGAGGGAAGTTACGCTCACCCAGGGAGCCCAGGTTCCTGTAGTTCTCCCACATCACATCCCTGTATAATGTCCTCTGAATGGTTACATCCTCAAATGTCAATGGCACCTGTAATGAAAATTACATTTCATCAAGTGGATATGGGGAGAGCTCTTAGATTCACATAAAATGATAAAAGAGAGGATTAAGAATTCTTTGGGTTATAGTGAGTGTTTCAACAGATCACTGTAAGATAACTTTGATACAGTTTATATCTCTAATTTTCTTTTATTATACTTGTCAACTGTTGGACATAAAATCCACAAAATCACTGTGCATTTCACAATTGTGTAGACAACAAAAGAAATACACAAATGAAAAAAATTCTTCAGAAAGTGGTCCATACAGAAGGGCTAGATACTGCATTCTACATATCAATGATATTCATTTCTCTGATGATCTAGAGCATGAGTGGTGTCATTAGGAATTCCAAAGTCACCGTGTTATTAAAAAAATTCAGAATTTAACAATTTGTGATGATTATAATGGCAATGAGTAAACACTTACCATGTCCTATGCATTACTCTAAATGTGTATTATTTCATTTAATAATATTAGAGAAATATCTTTTCCCATCTCAAAGAGAAGACGATTGTGTCACAGACACTCTAAAAAACTCACCTCAGGACAAACAAGTAAGAAATGCCAGAGTCAGCAGCTGAACCAGCTGGTAGTAGAAATCCGTGAATTTGTAGCCAGCTGCTTTTAAGTGGGGGGGGCCTTGGGACTCCAGAACTTGTGGCTGGTATCCAAAGTGAGGGCACCGTTGTGGAGGATTGTGCCCTTAATATGTGAAGTTTGACCCAACTACAGATAGCTGCAAAAAATTATAAATTATAAAAGTCACAAGGGTATATGTAAAGAATTGAATTATAGAACATAAAAGTCCCTAAACATACATCAAAGGAAAACCCAGCAAAATATAAAAATCCATTTTGCATTTCTATAAAATAACACAATATACTCAGACCCACAAGTATTTGGGAAATGGAAATACAAAGAGTTGACATTTCCTCCCAGATTTTAAAAATATAAAAGGTATATAGTACCAAGTTTTGTTTAAATCTCACATGTTTAAGGTTGGAAGAGTATATCTGCAGCTTTGGAGGAGAACATACATCTTGCTAGAATCTACCAAAATATGAAATGCACCATCCTTGATCTAGTAATCATGTCTCAAGTTGTTCAATCCAGAAGAACCCTCAGGTATCTGCAGAGCAGCTCACCTGTTCAGAGGCAGCCACTGTGGCATTCTTGGTAAAAGCAAAAATCCCATGTGTCTAAATTCAGAGGCTGCTCTAATGAGAATCTAAAAAAATAAACTATGTCTGCATTTACTAACATAAAAACAACTCCAAGATATATGAAAATATCACCATATAACATTTACTAAAGAATTTAAACTAAAATCACTTAAAGATAAATAAATGTATTTTTGTAAGACTAGTACTTAATCTTGTCACAGAACTGAAGATAGAGATTACAAATGATGACAGTGACTGATGATAGAAGATGTGACAGGGGAGTAGATACTATAGAGTCCCCCCTGCTTATCTGAAAGGAATACCTTCCAAGACCCCGAATGAACGCCTAAAACTTAGGATAGTACCAAATCTTATAATATGCTGTTTTTTCCTATACACACAGAACTATGACAAAGTTTAACTTATAAATTAGGCACAGTAAGTTACAATAACTAATAGTAAAATAGAACAATTGTAAAAATATATAATAAAAGTTATATGAATGTGGTTTGTCTCTCTCTCTCTCAGAATGTCTTATTGTACTATACAGTATTTACCAATTTTCAGACCAAGTCTGACTGCAGGTAACTGAACTTCAGAAAACAAAACTGCAGACAAAGGGGAACTACTTTACTTCTTATTCCCTAACCTATATCATCGTTTTGATCAAAGATAAATCACGTGATGTTTAAAATAAATGTAATATTAGTAACAATTGGTAGAACCAAAATTTGGCTCCAGCCTCTCTGATGACAAAGATAAATTCTGCTCCAATGTCTTGGCAGAATCATAAACATTTTTATCTAAAACACCTGCTGCACAGAGTCCCTGAATAAATACCAGGGTCTTCGTGGGATGCATGTACTGTGAATGATTTGTAAGAACCTCTTAATGTAGAATAAATTATACAATAAAATATTCTCTATCACTGATATCTGCTTCTGAACTTTCCATTCCAGTCCAAATCATTAATATTTTAGAACCAGAAACACACTGATTTACTTGTTTGTCTTCAAGTATATTGTAAGATAAGGGAAATCCGGTTTCCCCTTAACAGTCTTATTTTCCAGAATTTCCCAGCTGTTTCTGCACATCAATACAGCAAACCACATACAGTTCTTTTTAATGCTGGTCTACAGTGAGCTGACGGTGCATTCCCAAGCAACCCCTTAAACAATCTACTTTAGCTAACCTCACTGACACTAAGGGACCCATTGCTAGTCTCTGATCCATTCCTGAGTATGAAACCCTTCCCATGATAATCCCCTAAATGGTCACTCTTCACAAATTCAATGTCAGTGGATAATTATGTGATAGAATCTTCTGGAGATAAGAAGGAACTGAAGGAAGGTAAGGGTGAGTGTGATCAAACACATCAGGCAGAATGCTTCAGAGTCAGAGAAGACAACAAGTCTAAAAAACAGCATTTCAACAAAGAGAGACACAAAACCAACCAAGAATACGACTTTTACCTGGGAAAGAACCATTTTTGACTCCTCTTCCTTTGGACTTCTTTCTCAGGTAAGATCAACCTTGAGAAGTCAATCCTGAGGGTTGAAAATAGGCTGTTTAAAGCTTAGAATCAACATACTCCCTTCCTGTGACACAACCACACACATAGGGAGGACCTCAACAAGCAGAAAAGGCCGATCTCTGCCGGTCAGCGCAAACAGGAGGGATTTGGGGACACAGAGATCAACAGGTGAGTGTGTAATACTCTTTTCTTCAAAACTCGTTGCCCCCCTCATGAAGCCCACACATTCTGCTGCTTCACCGAAACCTGGGCTATAATGATCCTCCCCTTCAAGTCACAGACCTGGACCAGACCAAACCCCGTGCAAAGAAGAGCCTCCCTCTCCTCTCCCTGTATCAGGGACGGCGATGAATGGGGCAGAGAAGAGAAGGTCAGTGAAAGGTTTTAAACAAGAAAATGATGCGGCGGCCTCTACACAGACTGAAGGCAGAACGACCAGAGAAGAGTATGGACATTACACCGATTTTCATCCGAAGCAGGCGAGGACCTCCAGAACCCGACAGAGGAGCTACCAGGCCTCGGAATATATCAGCGTGACAGTGGCACTCTCCGTGGGCAAGAATGCAGGTGCAGTGATTCTAACGTCACAGAGAGATCCCTGAACCCTGGGACAAGGGCAGTGGGGGCCGCGCAGCAGGGGTTTGAAACGGAAAATCCTGAACTCACTCACTCTCCCTTATCTGCGGCTCATCTCGATTCACTTCCGGGTCTTCAAGAAGCTGCGCACGCGCAATTAGGAGAGGCGGGCCAGAGGCTGGGTCTCGGCGGGGCGCGGCAGGAGCGAGACGGGATGTGGACAGTGCGCAGGCTCAGGCCAGGGAGGGAGCGCGCAGGTGGGGTGGCCTGTCCACCCTCCCTCCGCCCATGGCTGATTGTTTTGTTTTTCTCTCTGTTAAGTAGTACTTGTTTCTCCTCTTTCTAATGCTTTTAAATCTACTTTTATTTTTATTTATTTATTTATTTGTATTTGTTAATGGTTTGTTTATCAAGAGAAACTATTCCTCAGCCCACATATTCATAGCTCAGGAACACAGGTCAGTGACAAACTTCCATGTAAAGCAACCCAAAGAAATTCTTTTATGTTCCAAAATCACTTTGCACTCTGAGAGATGCCAGCCTTCCTCATCTCCTCAAAATCTTTCATAGAATCATAATTTCTGTAGAAATCTGCATATGCTTTCTTTCTTGGTTCAGCCACACCAAACTTACATAAAGCTGCAACTCCCAGGGATATGGTGAATGCTCCAACAATATAAATCCCCAGACGCCTGGCCAGGAGGCCACGCATCGGAGGTTTCGCCAAAGTGCTGGAAGCCATAGTAGGTACTCCTTGAGGGGTATGCCGACCTCAACACGTCCCTCCTGGCTGATGGAGAAACGAACTGCCTTTATTTATTTGTGTGTGTTTGTGGAGGTGGGTCTCGCTGTGTTGCCAGGGTCAGCCTCAAGCTCCTGGACTCCAGTGATCCTCCAGCCTCAGCCTCCGGGGTGGCGGGGACTACAGGCTGGCGCCATCTCGCCCTATTTAAATTTTCTTGGTTTCTTGTAGTGCAAGACTGTTTGGTGCCTGTTCTAAGTTAATGTTTAAGGTAGAAGAGTAGCTGAAGTCAAAAGCTTTTTGTTCAAGTGAGTGGAGACAAGTATCCTCTGAGTAATGAAACTAGAATGTGAAATGCTGAAGTACTTGTGCGGAATGAGCAATTTCATACTATCGCCCCCAGAACATGATTTCTGTTCTCGCTTCGTTTGGGCAGCAAAGACACCCTAGGCTCAGTTCCAGGGATTTCATGGGCCCAGACCAGGGGCTGTGGCAGTGGAGGGTTGAGGAATTAATTGAAAAGAACAAAAATTTCTGCGTGTGTGTGTGTGTGTGTGTATTCCTTTATCTTCTTTTAAATTAAATTTGTTGTTCACACCTCTGGATATGGATTATACATATATACTTGATAGAAAGTGAGACTTATTGAATGGCATTCCACGTCTTGCTTCTCTTTAATTACTATGTATATATACATCGTAATTTCATATTTTTCTTTATCTTTACTATCAATTATTTGGATGAGTATTTTTAAATTTTAAATTTGGGTAAATTTGTTATTTTAATCTGTTTTTCTTTTCTATTCCTGATTTTTTTGTGTCATGTGGATATGAGGCTTGTAAAAGGTGTACTCTTTTGGGGGTGTTTGGATTTGCTTCTAACTGATGAACAATTAATTCTGCAAGATTTCCAGGGACATTTGATAGGAATATCTATTCTTTTATATAAACAATAAAACAACTAATAAAACTAGATTTTCAAATTTTCAATAGCATCATTGACACCAAAAAAAAAATTTTTTTTTGAGACAGAGTCTCACTGTGTTGCCCAGGCTAGAGTGAGTGCCATGGCATCAGCCTAGCTCACAGCAACCTCAAACTCCTGGGCTCAAGCAATCCTCCTGCCTCAGCCTCCCAAATAGCTGGGACTACAGGCATGTGCCACCATGCCCGGCTAATTTTTTCTATATATTTTTAGTTGGCCAATTAATTTCTTTCTATTTTTAGTAGAGACGGGGTCTCACTCTTGCTTAGGCTGGTTTTGAACTCCTGACCTTGAGTGATCCGCCCACCTCGGCCTCCCAGAGTGCTAGGATTACAGGCGTGAGCCACCGCGCCCGGCCTTGACACTAAAAATTTTAAATTTGGAATATATGTTATGGAAGAGAGAAATTATATAGTAAGAATATGTATGCTATATAATAATATATGAATCTCCATCTCTGATTTTGTGGAATTCTGAAGGTGGAGCTGGCTGAATTTTGGGCCACCTTTCCTCATCCTCCTTCTCACCTGGCTGTCTCCACCCTTTCTGTGTTTCCTCTTCTCCCTAACTCCACCTCCTCTGCTTGCTTTCTCTCTTCTCCCCTTCCCAGCTCTACTGCCTTCTCATTTCTACTCTCTCCATCTCCAGACATCTTGTATATACAGACAGTACATGCTGTAATAGCACATCCTGTCATCTTGTAGAACAGTTAGCTGAGTTGGAAACTATGCCAAAAACAATCTGAGTCTTCTCCCTAGCCCGGCAATCTAATAGCACAAAATAGAAACCAGTCTTAGTGCAAGCTTGTGAACTGAGACAAGATGATTGGTTTTGTTCCCAGCTGACTTGCAACTCAGAAATAACTGCATAATAGCCAACTGTAATGATGCCTGGTCAAAATAATATCTGCAACATGGGCAAGGGTAAATTCTGTTGGTAAGGCATAGCAAACAGCTCTGTAATTGAACCATATATGACCATGCTGTAATATGGTATAACACTGAAATTGTTGGTAAAGTTCAATTTTTATGTAAGTCTTATGATATCATTGATATTGATAATCAAAGGTAGTGAGAGATTGAGTTAAAGCCTCTTCAGGGTGGAAAATGAACAGCCTGAGGAAGAACTGTATTTAGATAACCATCAGCTAACTTCTATGCTAAGTAGTTCTGCAAAAGTTTATCATAAGATGAAATAGCAGTGGGTCAAGGGGGAGGATGAGTAAATTAGTACGAGAGTATGAACATGTGTGTAATTACTTTATAGAATAAATCGGGTGTTTGTTTAAATATATCCCTACTCTACACTAGCTCCTCCAAATGATAGGCAAATCCACACTCTTTCTATGGCTGTTTCTACCAAATAAATTCTTATGCTAAAATCAGATGCCCAGACAAATATGGTCATTTTGCTATAAGAGAGCCTATGCCAAAGACCAAGGTTTTTGTTTGCATAGTGAAGAATGGCCCTTGCCCAAAGAGAGGTCTGGCCATTACCTTCAGCTGCTGGGAGATGATCTCTAGGCCCCTGGAATGTTCTGCCTGTTAGGAGTGTCTTTGTTTGTCTGGAGGCTTTGGAGACTTATACTGAGAGCATTGGGACACATTGTATCAGCCCTGACGTCTGGAGGAACTGCAGAGTAGAGGTTGTAGTGTGAACCACTGGGAGGGGCTGGAGACTAACAGACTGCCATGGGGACGCTAGAGGAGGCTCACGTGAGCTTCCATTGCTGGCAGAACTCTGTATTGTCACACGTCCTGGCTAGGAGGCAGCAACACAGTCGATAACTCTGTAGGGAGGTGGGAAGGGCCTCATTTGGACCCCTCCTAGATACTCATGTGTCTCTCCCCTTGGCTAATTTTAACCTGTATCCTTTATTCAAAATAAACCATAAGCATAACTTTCAATGAGTTCTGTAAGTCCTTCTTCCAAATTATCAAACCTGAGAGTGGTCGTGGGGACTCCTGAATTTATAGGAAGCTGTTTTTTCTTTAAAGGGGTGGGGGATTGTGAGGAGGGGTGCTCAGTTGCCTTTTTTGTTTTTGTTGAGATGGGTAGAGTCGCCCTGGGTAGAGTGCAGTGGTGTCATTGTAGCTCACTGCAAGCTCCAACTCCTGAGCTTTAAGAAATCCTTCTTTCTGCCTCAGCCTCCCAGGTAGCTGCAACTACAAGTGCGTGCCACAACATAGGCTGTTTTTTTTCTTCTTTCTTTTTGGTAGAGGGGGTCTCATTGTTGCTCTGGCCAGTCTCGAACTCCTGAGTTCAAGCAATTCTCCCGCCTCAGCCTCTCAGAGTACTAGGATTACAGGCGTGAGCCACCGTGCCTGGCCAGGAAGCTGGTTTGAAGTAAGGGTGGCTCTGGGGATTTCCAAACTTGAGGCTGGTGTTCAAGATGACGGCAGACTTGTGTTGAGACTGAACCCTCCACCTGTATACTTGGCCAAACTCATTGCAGACTAGTCTGTGCTGGGGGCTGGATCTAGGCTTCCCTGGCCTGATTTATGTCTGATTTTCCCAAATATTGTCAAAAATCAATTCCTTTGTACATGGAAAACAACAGAAAGAAGAGCTCCAACCCACAAAGAAATAGAAAATGGAATGAATGCTGCATGGAATTAAGAATTCAGCCCTGGGAGGTGTGGAAAATGGCGGAATAGGGGTGGCCTCCTGGCTGTATGCTCTCAGAGTCGGAGATGAAATAGGCAGACCACTGCATGTGAGTGAACCCCACTTCCACAGGACCAGTTTCGTGGACCCACAGAGAAACAGCGTGGGACACTGGACACCGGTGGAAAACAGAGGAGAGCAGAAATCACCTTATCAGGGTGGAATTGTAATGGAGGTTGCCTCTCCACTTGTGACCTGAGGAGTCAGCACCAACCACACTCTCCTGCGACTGGGGCCTGGTGCTTCACACCGAAGGGACTGACTCCACCGCTAGGCTGAGCTGAGAAACAGGCTGTTCATCCTGTAACCTGGTCACCAGACTGTTACCTCTGCTTCCCTTCCTCTTCCCTGCTGGAGGCTGAAAGAAGATAGAAGCAGCCTATCAGATTGTGGTTCATAATCCAGTCCCAGCAACTCTGATCCTTGACAAAGAACCCAGATGAGAAAGAACCAGCAAAAGATCACAGGAAACATGAAGGATCAGAGAGAAAAATCGCCTCCAAAAATAAATTCTCAATCATCATCAAGTGATAGCAACGTACATGACATGATTAATCTGACAGAGGAAGATTTCTGAATATGGATTGTTAGAAAACTCAATGGCATTGAAGAGAAAATTGATTCCGAACATACAGAAACCACAAGGACAATTCAGGAAATGAATGAAAAATTCTCCAAAGAAATTGAATTGATAAAGAAGAATCAAACAGAAATCCTGAAAATGAAGGAAATATTCAAAGAGCTCCAAAACTCAATGGAAAGTCTTAAGAACAGGATGGACCATGCAGAGGAGAGAATCTCAGAGCTTGAAGATTATGAATATGTGCTAAACAAATCAGAAGAGGAAAAGGAACACAGAAACAAGAGACAAGACCAAAGTTTACAAGAAGTATGGGATTACGTAAAAAAACTGAACTGACAGTTGATAGGGGTGCCAGAGGGGGCTGAGGACCATTCACAATGGCTGGAAAATTTATTTCATGAAATACTGGAGGAAAATATGCCAGGCCTAGCCAGAAATCTCGATATTCAGGTACAAGAAGCACACAGAATTCCTGGGAGACTCAATGTGAAAAGGCAATCACCTCGTCATGTGATTATTAGGCTGACCAAAGTAAATGTGAAAGAAGCAATCCTCTGTGCAGCCAGACAAAAACAACAAATAAACTTCAAAAGCAGGCCTGTCAGATTAACTACAGATTTCTCATCTGAAACCCTACAAGCCAGAAGGGACTGGGTGCCTATCCTTAATTTTCTAAAACAGAATAAAGGCCAACCTAGAATTCTTTATCCAGCAAAATTAAGTTTCATCTATGAGGGAGAAATAAAGTCCTTCTCTGACAAGCATGTAATTCTCAAAGACCAGACCAGCCTTACAGGAAGTTCTTAGACCAGCCTTTCACACCGAACAGGGAAATAGGCACTCTTCAAAGTAAAACCTTCAAAGAGTTTTAAGGCTAGAACTTGAACTGCAGGATGGTGCAAGGAGTAAAACAAAGCAACTGGACTTTACCTAACAAAATGAATGGAAACCTTCCTCAAATTTCAATCCTTTAAATAAATTTTAATGGCTTAAACTGTCCTCTGAAGAGAAATAGACTGGCAGAGTGGATAAAAATCCACAAGCCCAGTATGTGCTGTATACAGGAAACACACCTAACCCACAAAGATGTGTTCCGGCTGAAGGTCAAGGGATGGCAAACTATCATCCAGGCAAACGGAAGTCAAAAGAAAGCAGGTGTAGCTATACTGTTTGCATACAACATAAGCTTTAGAATAACAAAAGTAAAAAAGGATAAAGATGGCCACTTTCTAATGGTGAAAAGGAAGATCCAACAAGAAGATTTAACTATTCTTAATATTTATGCAACCAACATAGGAGCACCTAACTACATAAAGCAAACCTTGTCAGATCTTAATAACTTGTTAAACAATACTGCTATAGTATCAGGGGACCTCAACACTCCACTGAATGAACTGGATAGATCCTCCAAACAGAAAATGAGCAAAGAAGTAATGGACTTAAAACAGAGCTCTTGAACAAAATGATCTTACAGGTCTCTACAGAACATTCCACCCCCAAAAAGCTGAATTTACATTCTACTCAGCAGCCCATGGAACCTTTTCCAAAATTGACCACATACTAGCCTGCAAATCAGATCTCAACAAATTCAAAAAAATGGAAATTATACCGTGTGTCTTTTCTGACCATACAGGTATAAAACTAGAGTTCAATTCCTATAGAAACCCTCACTGCTTCACAAAGTCTTGGAAACTAAACAGTTTATTATTGAAAAACTCCTAGGTCAAGGAGGAAATTCAGAGGGAAATCAAAAGTTTCTTCGAACTAAATGATAAAGGAGACACAAGTTACCAAAACCTGTGGGATACAGCAAAAGCATACCTAAGAGAAAAACTAATAGCAATAAATGCTCACATCTGAAAGACAGAAAGCTTAGATACTGACATCCTAATGAATAAACTCAAGGAAATGGAAGAAGAAGAGCAAACCAATCCCAATCCCAATAGAA
>CAUYMX010042537.1:0-13707 GCA_963573855.1 Lepilemur septentrionalis
CTGAGCAAGAGCGAGACCTCGTGTCTACTATAAATAGAAAGAAATTAATTGGCCAACTAAGAATATATAGGAAAAAAAATTAGCCGGGCATGGTGGCACGTGCCTGTAGTCCCAGCTACTCGGGAGGCTGAGGCAGAAGGACTGCTTGAGCCCAGGAGTGTGAGGTTGCTGTGAGCTAGGCTGACGCCATGGCACTCACTCTAGCCCGGGCAGCAGAGTGAGACTCTGTCTCAAAAGAACAAACAAACAAACAAACAAAAAACAAATGTGGCATCAGACATCTGTCATGTTATGTTCGATAGTGGGAGTCACACTTGCACACGTTGGCAAACTGGAACACCTCCGCAGGAAGGTAATCGTGAAAATGACAAATCTTGAAGCCATTCCCAACAAGGAGCGTGCTTATTTAATCTGGAAAAGAGAAGACTGCAAGAGGATGGGGTAACTGTTTTCCAGTATCTGAAGGTCAGTCATATGGAAACTGGATGGAACCTATTTTGCATGGCTCCAAATGTCAGGGCTGGAACCAATCGGCAGAGCCAGAATGAGACGTGGGCGCAAAATGCGACGGCAGTGCAAGCCTGTATATCTCTTCAGTATTTGTTAAACACGTATCTGGCAAGAGTAGGCAGAAATTATTTTTTCTGCTAACAAAACGTATGCAGCTTCTTATGCTCAAAATAAAGGATTTATTTAGTTATCTCTCATTGTATGTGTGAAATGCTTTCTTACCTCTGGAGGGTACTAATAAATTAGATTATGAGGTCTCTTAAAGTAACTTTGTTCTAATCGACTTATATAGAGTAATAAGTGCTTACATAAACCTAGTATTTCCAGAATTCCTACCAAATACAGACACTAAATTTTTAATAGTCTAAATAACCTTTTAATAAAAAATTATTTCAGAAAGTGCTAACTCAGAAACATTTTATATGATGATCTAAATATATAATAATACATATTATATATAATTTATAACACATGTATGTATATATGTATAATACATGGATAATATAGAACACATAATAAAGCTTTAGATAAATCGGGCTAGTTTATAATTTTGGTTTAGGAAAAAATTGATATTTCTTTCCTCTGATTTTAGTATGTCAAGTATAATATATTTGTACATTTTATTTTGTAGAAGACCTAGGTTTGCTTTCTGAACTTCCTCAACTTCGTATACTAGTATATTGATAAAATAAGTTAATACTAATCCTTAATTAATCCTTAATATTAAGGATTATGAAAAATGTAAAATTACGTGTCTGACCAAATTAAATTATGATTTTGACAATTTTTTAGGTATCACAATCATTTTCTATAATATGTTAGCATAATTTCTAATCTCAAGTTAACATTAAAATCTTAATCGATGGACTTTTTTTCCCTTCCTCCTTCCCTCCTCTCCTCCACCCCTCTCTCCTCAGAGAAAACATTAAATTTAACTTAAAAACTATAATCAATGGATAATCTTTGCATACATAGATAATTTCTATAATAGGATACAAAAACATCAATTACTAAACATAGTTTTTAAATACATATACATTTTTGGTCATCATTTTACTGTACTACAGAGGGGTATACCTTTGGATCATATTTATGGGCATGCTCATTTTTGCTTGTACATATATAAATAACTCAATTATCAGATATTCATCTCCCAGTTTTCCCCGTGAAATGGAAGTTAGTTTAAAGTTACAGTTAACACGGGCGTGCCACCACTACGCTATAGTGGCGACAGTGTAACCAATGGTGAAGAGAAGTACAATAATATTTCCAAAGTGGAGGAATTTTTTTTTGTTTCTCAAGAAAAAAATGAGTAGTTTTGTTCTGAAAGAAAGTATATGTTCCAGAACATGAACTAGGTTAAGGAAAGAGAAAAAGTAAATGGATATTGAAAATTGTAGAAGGTTTGTTGAAAGTAAACCATGTTGTCTCACTTGTCTGAAAGAAAGCAATAAAATATGTTAACATATTGGCAAAGTTTTCTCAGTTTTGATGGGCTTATTCAAAAGATAATTTTTTAAAAAGGAACTTGGAATTCTTTATTGCCAAATATTGAATTGATGCAAAAATAGAACTTGGCTTTCTCTCTATTAAAATGATAACTGGTCTTACAGCTCACAACGAGGGGTAATAAGCAGTTATTATTTTGTGTAATCCATCCACATAGCAGAGATTTATATTGCACTAGAATAATTTTCTGTGCTCCATGTTGATTTTATCGTGGCCATGTTTAAAGAACAAAAAACAAAGTCTCCTCACATTGGAAAGAACTAAGATTCCTTAAAATTGTTTTACCTACTTCTATGCTTATTTTAAAATGTTGTATTGATGTTTAATGAAAAGATACTTCTTTTTCCTCAGGTACTTGTGATCGTGTGTTAAATATAGACAAAACATCCTGTTAAATCTGTTGCTTTTGTCTTCCTAAGATCAGACCCTAAATGCAGAAAAAATAAAATTCTCATGATGTTTTTATTAATAACACTTAAAACTACCTTGGAGATACCCAGAGAACTCCTGGAAAATCGCGAAGATGTGCTCTTTCACTCTATGAAAAAGGGAATGTTATAAATAATGAGGTTCGTTGAGGAGCTTGATATTTTTTAAGGAGTTCAATGCTGTTTAAGAGTAGCCGACGAAGAATTGTCCAATCCAAAGGGATGTTCAGCCTTTCCTAGGTTAAATTTGAGCAGGTACGAAGTTATTAATATAAATAGTTCAGAGAGCCTACATTTTACAGGAAGGTCCTGATGATTTTGCAGTGCCCTTGCTGTCCATAATATGTCCTTACCCCCAGAGGAAACATTGATCAAACCCTTATGAGACACTCCTGCATCAGACAACTTTGTTCTTCTCCATTCTGATATTGCTGGTTACTGTAATAAAGGAATCGTAGCTATGCAGTCTTAGAGGTCCTTTCTGCTTTTTTCTCATGCTTGCCTGAAGGCTCTACTGTAAGTTACAAGCCAGAGATCAGATCTTCCACAAAAAAGTCTTAGAGTCTCACAGAAAGGACTGTACTGGATACTCTTAACTGTTGATACTTCAAAGAATGGACTCCCGAACACGGGCTTCTGAGCTGACATCCCTCAGACAACTTTCAGACTGAACTAGGGGACTAAGTCAGGATTTCCAGGGCTCAGTTTTTTTGGGTCTGGAAACTGATGACTTTGTGAAATCAGATTGCTGACCCAAAACCCAATAGAACAAAAATTAATTATATAGGACCAAAGGAATTGATGAGAGAAATGTAATTGTGGTTATTTATTTAGAATATATATGTATTTTTAATGCTTTATTTCTGATATGTGTATTATTAGTTATTTAGGTGGCAAATGGTATTGAATTGCTTTTTTTTAAAGGCATTTTTATCTCATAGCAATATATGCTGAGACGTTTTCATATAAAATGATGCAATGTCTGGGATTGGCTTCCAAATAATCTGGGTGGGAAAGTGAATGGGGTAGATAAAATGAATTTACTCTACATAGGTTAAAAATTGTCAGTGAATTTGATAGTTGTTAAGCAGACTGATGGATACATGAGGGTTCTTTATGCTAATCTCTCTATTTTTGTTAGCTGTTTGAAAATTTTCTATAACAAAAACAATTTTAAATATCCCACTGTCACAAATTTTCCTTTTTTTAAAGCTCTTTGTAATCATTGTTTAAATACTTACATCTCCTTTTAAAATGTGCTCAAACTACTATTTCCTTATCCATCTTTATTGTTGGATTTAGGTTGTTTTCAATTTTTGTTATTACAAGTAATACTGGAAGAAACATTTTTATCCATAAACCATTCACTGTATTTTGTTTTGTTCTTATTGTATGTGTTTAAGGTATACAACGTGGTGTTTTGGTACGCACATGCATAGAGAAATGATTACTATAGTCAGGCAGTTCACATATCCATCTCCTCAAGCTCAGTGTGTGTAGTGAGAGCACCTGAAATCTACTCTCAGCAAATTTCCAGTATATGATAGAATATTATTGACTATAGTCTTCATGCTGTAGATTAGATTTTTAGATTTATTCATCCTACATAACTGCAACTTTGTACCTTTTGACCAACATCCCCATTCCCACAGCACCCCGCCCCCACCCCATCTTGGTAGCCACAATTCTATTCTCTGTTTCTATGTATTCAACATTTTTAGATTCCACATATAAGTGAGATCATGCAGTATTTTTTTCCCTGTGTCTGGCTTATTTCACTTAACATAAAGTCCTTCAAGTTCATCCACATTGTTACAAATGACAGGAGCTCCTTTTTAAAGGCTGAATAATATTCCAGTTGTATACATATGCATCACAATTACTTTATCCATTCATCTCTCAGTGGGCACTTCGGTTGTTTCCATATCTTGACTATTGTGGATAACGTGCTGCAATGAACATGGCAGCACACATATCTCTTCAAGGTACTCATTTGTTTCCTTAGTTATCCACCCAGAAGAGGTATTTCTGGATCATGCGGTGGTTCTATTTTTAATTTTTTTAGTAACTTCCATACAATTTTTCATAATGGGTGCTCCAGTTTATATTTCTACCAATGGTATATAAGGGTTCTCTTTTCTCCACATCCTCACCAACACTTATTATCTCTTGTCTTTTTGGTAATAGCCATCCTACCAGGTATGAGGTGATATTTCATCATAGTTTTGATCTGTATTCCCCTGATGATTAGTGATGTTGAGCACCTTTTCATTAATATATGTTAGCCATTTGTGTATCTTTTTGGAAAAATGCCTACTCAGGCCATTTGCCCACTTTTTAATTAGGTCATTTGGGATTTTTGTTTATTTGTTTTTGTTTTCTTTGTTTTTCTCTTTGTTGCTTTGGGGTTTGTTTTTGTTTGTTTGTTTTTGCCATTGAGTTGTGTGAGTTCTTTATCTTTCATTCTTTTGCATGTGATATTCAGTTTCCCCAAAACCCTTTATTAAGGGACTTCTTTTCTCATGATGTGTTTTTGGCATCTCTGTTGAAAATCAAGTGACTGTATATGCTTGTGTTTACTTCTGGGTTCTCTGTTCTGTTCCATTGATCTGTGTATCAGTTTTTATGCCAGTACCATACTATTTTGATTACTAAAGCTTTGTAATATAATTTGAAGTCAGGAAGTGTGATGCCTCCAAATTTGTTCTTCTTTCTTAAGACTGTTTTGGCTATTTAGGGGTGTTTTTTGAATCCATTAAGAATTTTAAGGCCAGGCACAGTGGCTCAAGCTTATAATCCTAGCACTCTGGGAGGCCAAGGCAGGAGGATCGCTTGAACTCAGGAGTTACAGACCAGCCTGAGCAAGAATGAGACCAATCTCTACTAAAAATAGTTAAAAATTACCCAGGTGTGGTGGTGCATGCCTTGTCATCTCAGCTACTTGGGAGGCTGAGGCAAGAGGATCGCTTGAGCCCAGGAGTTTGAGGTTGCTGTGAGCTAAGCTAACACCATGGCACTCGCTCGGGCGACAGACTCTGTCCCCCCCCCAAAAAAATAATAAGAATAATGTTACAATTGTTTCTTCTATTTCTGTGAAAAATGTCATTAGAATTTTGATAAGGATTTCACTGAATCTGTAGATTGCCTTGGGTAGTATGGACATTTTAACAATAGTAATTAGTCTAATCCATGAACATGGAATATCTTTTTTTGTTTGTTTGTTTTTAGAGATGGGGTCTCGCTATGTTGCCCAGACTGGATTTGAACTCCTGGGCTCTAGCAATCTTCCCACTTCAGCGTCCTGAGTAGCTGGGTCTACAGGTATGTGCCACCATGCCCAGCTCATCATAGGGTATCTTTCCATTTATTTGTGTCGTCTTTCTTTAATCAATGCTGTGTAGTTTTCAGTGTACAGATTTTTCACCTCCTTGATTAAATTTTTTACTAAGCATTTTATTTTTTGTGATCCTATCATAAAATGAGATTGATTTCTTGAGGTTTTTTTCCAGATAGATTGTTGTTGGTTTACTGTATTTTGAATTATTCCCCAGAACAGGTCTTGTTGGATCAAGGGGTATAAAATTCTAAGGCTCTTGCTTATAGAACCATTTAATTTCCCAAACAGCTTTAGCAATGTAACAACCACACCCTAATTGGCGTTGGGTATTTTATTTTAATATTTTCCAGTTTTGTGAGGGTGATAGTATCTTGTTGTACTTTCATTTGAGAATTACTTCCAGTAGGCTGTTCTTGCTGCTATTTGAAGTTTCAGCGTCTTGTGCTCACTTTTGTTTGGATAATCATTCCCGCTGGGCATAGACTTTGATATTTGACTGCTGGTGGTCATGGTCCTTGCCCCTGAGCAAAGGGAAATTCCTGGAGGCTCTAACACTGTGATCCTGAAAATTTCTGGCTCCTTGTACAAGAAAGAATATCCAGATGAGTGGGAAGAAACAGGTATTGGCTGGCACAATTGAAGCTCTGAGCCAGCAAGAGAGAACACTGCCCCAAGCATGTCAGGAGCCAGATGCTAAAAAAAGCAAGTTGTGACCAGTACCTGGAGTCTGGGAAGAGAAATCACGGTTAACATATGAAACTTCAGGGGTTAAGTTTTACATCCCGGTTATGAGCTCTGTCATTGAAATGAGGAGGAAGAGAGCGAGTTTTCCAGACCAATAAACTGTCTACTGGCCGATATCTTTATCTTAAAGCTGGATATAGCAAATGTCAGTACAACGTACTGAGTATAAAGTATGCTGAGAAATTGCCTTGGTTAGCCTGATTTTGAGACTACTTTGCACGCAAAAAGGGGGCAGGATAGTTGCGCGACTTTCCGTAGGTTGTTTGAAAGTGTCAAGAGTAAACCGCTTGTTACTAGAAATAGGGCAATTTATTCACTTTTCTCAAGTCAGGTTTTGCTGGATGCAATATGAAAGTTTTCTACATTACTCCAGTACCAAAATCTTCCAAGACGACAGTTTGAAACACAAAGACGTATTAGGAAAAAAAGAGGTAGAGTAGGAAAGTGGTAACTGGCTAACAGAGATCCTCTGTAACCGTCATGACTGTTTTAAGGACTCTAGTCACAAAATCATCCTGTCTGGTTGCTGTACTTGATAAAAGTATAAATCTCTCAGGAATGAGTGTGAAAGACTTTGGAATGGTCAAAAGATTACTGGTGTCCTTTCAGTGAAAAGCTGTGCCTTGTCTAGAAGACTCTTGGGGCTTTTCCAATTTTACAGGGTTCCTGTGCCTTTCACTGCCTTTGATGAGACCATTTTACAACTCTGTAAGTAGTAGAAAACTGATAGTAATGCAAATGATCCTTAGCATAGAGATGCAAATGAATTTTGTCCAATAGAGATATATTTGATTTTCCCTTGTAGAAAAGATGATTCTAACCATTACATTTTATTGGCCTATTAGCAAATTTTGCATCTATTAGCAATTTCATTTCATCCTTTCTGATTGCCTATGTATGTGTCTGTTCTTCAGATTTTTCCTTTAAACATGTTTTAACATTTTACTGGTTTCCTCATTAATGAACGAGTTATATAAAATCTTTGGCACTTGTTCATTTTATATTTGTATGAGAGTCGTAATTTCAATTTTGAAAAAATTATCTTTTAAGTTCCAAGCTTAATTAAATATGTATTACTTTTTTCCAAAAACATTAATGATGTTTTTCCCTAGGAGGCTCAAATTTTTCTAACATCTGTACAAGGAGACCTGGTTCCAGGACTGAAACAAATCTCCTCTACCCTGAGAGGGTAGGTCTGCCTTTCAGCTACTCTGCTGTAATGTGAAACAATGGCTGAGGTTTGCCTAGACTGAGCCTGATTACTCAGAGCTTCCAACAAGCATGCTTTCAGCCATTGCCTGCCCATGAAAATCCTCACATGTACTCAAAATGCAAGGGAAAAATGGAGGAAAAAAATGAAATAAAGGAAAATGCAACGTATGGAACGGTGATGAAATTATGAACTTGACAGCTCTTCCCTTTCATGCCAAGAAGAAGGGATGTTTCAGGTGGTCTCTGTGTTATCTCTTGTAGAGAGCCTTACAGCTGGGCACTGACTGGTCCTTGGTCTTCCAGGACTGAAGACAGTTAAGACATTTCTAAATTTCTTGAATGCATGTTTAGTAGGGACTTACGAAGACAGTAAGATTGAGAATGATGGTGTTACAGCAAGGGTTACAGCGGGTGGTTCTGAGGACAAACTGAGCGGCACAGGGAGAGTCGGAGAATCAAGGTTTATTCGCCTGTGGGCTCGCCACCAAATTCTGAGCCCCATCTACTGGGTTTTTCCCACTTTTATTAGGTTGGGGTGGTCCGAGGGGTGGGGTCTCAGGTGGCTGAGCCAGGTAATAGATGGGGGTCTTCCTTACCACTGGCATAGTTTCCAAAGTTTCCTTCTGAATGGTAAAGTGTCTGTCAATGGGGTTCAGAGCATGCCACTCCAAAATATAACTGGAAGACGAGAATATGCCACCCCAAAATATGCCTTTTTGGCACAAGGATTATTTTGAGCTGATTATTTTGAGAAATTGCAGCCACAGGAGAAGCTCTGAAAATAAGAGTAGAATTTACCCTTTTGTAAGAGAAATTTACATTTGTAAGGGAAATCTCCGTTTGTAAATGTGTCTCCCTCTACACACCAGGAAGAAAAGGATGACAAAGTCACCAGAGACTCCTACAGATGGAGAAGGCACTGACTTAAGTCTGAATAACAAACCTTACTCTTGTTTACTGTACTTTTCTTGAACATCTTTCCATAACCCTAACTGGCCTTTTCCCAACCCTTTGTTTGTTTCAGTCAATGATGGTATGTAAGCCTGGAACAAGTTATATAGAGTTTCAACTGCCCCTTTGACATCTACTGTAGAGATTTACTCTTGGAGAGTTGTTCTGTGAGAGTTCCCTGAGTATCTCCCATGTATACAGGAGGCATACATGTTCTATGAAATATGTGGGTTTTTTCTCGTGTTAATGTGTCTTTTGTATATATAATTATAGCGGAAGTTAACCCTTTTAACTATGAAGGGTTAAAAAAATTACTTTTCCTCCCACACACTGCAGAAGGAAGAGACTAGGTCCGAAGGTGAACTAGGAGGGCAGCAAAAGGGTATAACATGATGTCAGCCTCTCCGCATTCCCCTGCAAGAGCCTCCTTCTCTAGCATTTTGGGGCGAGGGAGAGGAGTCTCCTGCACCTGCTCCTGCGTGGTCCACCAGGAGCTGCTTCCCACAGGCCCTTCTGCACATCTGGCACACTCGGGATGGGACTCTGCCCTTTCTGGTCTACAGGGGCGCTGCCTCTGCGTGGGCCTCAGTGAGGGCTCGCTCAGCGGCCCAGGCTCCGGACCACATTGCTCAGACCTGACTAAAGAAAACTACAGTGTAGGAGGGAAGGTTTTAAGCTGTTCGTTAAAGATGACTGTTGCTATAATCTTAGGGAAAGCTCCAAAATTATACTTTATATTGGGTCTCTTCAGACATTCTGCAGATCGTAACTCCAGTTTTCCAGCTCTTTGAGAATATACCACTCTCAAGGAAAGCAAAGTATGTTAGTGTTTAAGAGCCCAGGTTGTGGCAGGAAGCATTAGGGTTTTACATCTCAGCTCGACTGCTTGTTAGTTGTGTAATCTCAGAGTGTGGGGGGAGGGCTTAAACTCTGTGTCTTGGCTCGCTCATCTATAAAATGGCGATCATGACACCATTGGCCTCACAGGTTGTGAGGCCTAAATGAGTTATCTTAAATGAAGCATATCTTAAAAGAATAGTGCCTGGAGCTAGCAATTGCTAGGTGAATGTTAGCTGTTAAGAAGCAGTGTGTGATTAAGAGCTGGATTTTAGTCATGATGCACCACTTACAAACTATGTGTCTTGTAACAAGCTACTGAACTTCTCTGTGCCACAATTCCTCAACTTCAAAATTAGCAAATAGTAGTACCTAACTCACAGAGTTGTGTGAGGATGAAATGAATTTATATGTGTAAATTATTTCATATACCACTGGCAAAAAGTACACATTGTAGCAAGTAATTATTACTACATTCATAATTATCAAATATTGTTGCTTTTATGCATACTTCCTCAATGCAAACATTTATCCTCCTTTAAGAAAATGCACCCCTGGCAAGGCACAGTGGCTCACACCTGTAATCCTAGCACTTTGGGAGGCTAAGGCGGGAGGATCACTTGAGGCCAAGAGTTTGAGACCAGCCTGGGCAATGTAGTGAGAACTTGTCTCATTAGCCGGGTATGAGGGCTCACACCTGTAGTCCCAGCTACACAGGAGGCTGAGGCAGGAGGATCACTTGAGTTCAGGAGTTCAAGGCTGCAATGAACTATGATCAGGCTACTGTACTCCTGCCTGGGTGACAGAGCAAGACCCTGTCTCTAAAAAAAAAACAGAGAAAGAAAGAGAGAAAGAGAAAGGAAGGAAGGAAGACAGGAAGAAAGGAAGGAAGGAAGGAAGGAAGGAAAGAAGGAAGGAAGGAAGGAAGGAAGGAAGGAAGGAAGGAAGGAAAGGAAACAAACAAAAAATGAGAACCATCCTAATGGGGGAGAAGATACGGAAAGGGACATAAGAAGGAGCAATAATTTACATTTTATGGCCCTTATTTAGATCCTGATTCAAACAAAAAAATATGTAGCAAAAAGACAGTCATGGTACAATTGAAAATGTGAACACTGACTGGATATATGATGGTAAGGGGGGGAAAAATAACTTACTCTCTATTCTTCTGAGTTCTTAACTGGGACACACCTCTGTAACAAAAGACAGATTCATAAGAGAAAAACAAACAGAAGCTTATTAGCATGCAAACCTCTTATATACTGGGAGAACGAGGGAAACAAGTAAATCTCAAAAAAGGTGTCTCTGATTTCGGGCTTAAATACCATCCTCTGCTGAATCAAAGAAAGAAGGGTGTTGGGGTGACCAGTTATGGAGGGGTTACCAGAAAAACCATAGTAGACATGGTTTGGGTTTGGGTTTGTCATGAAAATTTAAGTTGTTATCAAACCCACCTGGGGTCTGCTTACCCAGGGCAGCAAAGCCAGATGCTGAAACCCAGAGTTTCAATGGGAGAAAAAAAGTCTTCATTGCATAGCACCAAGAAAGGAGTATAGGCAACAAACGCTTAAGACCTAAGTCCTCAATGGCTTATATGCAAGAATTTTTAAAGGCAGTGATACATTCCCGGAAAGCAGAAGTTGCTGGCAAAATCACATATCAATACATGGAGGTAATATGTTGGTCTGGCATAAAAAGGCAGATTATTCTGAAGTTGAGGGGAGCTAGTTTGCAGGTCATAGTATTATGTTAGGTAGATAGTGAGGGATTCTGGGTTTCCTAGGGACAAAAGTGGGTGCCTTGCCTTGGTGCTGCCTTGAGCAGTTGCCCCACCTGAGTCAAGAAGGACAAGGGCAAGCCCCAGGCACCCATCTTGGTGCCGCCCCACCTTAATCCTGTTTCCAGAGGCTGCCACACCTGGGGGAGTTGGGAACCCCCTACCAATCTACCAATCAGAACTTAGCATGCCAACTGCAAAAGAATGCAAAAGTCTAGAAGGTGATTTAGGACAACCTAACACTAATTATCATGTCATTAGCCTAAATCTACATTGTGGTTCACCTCCCCCAAATGGGCTTTCAGAGAAGCTCATGGGAGATCCACCTGTGCAGTAAGACTCAGGTCATTTAACTCCCAACTGTCCATCAAAGTGGTTCCATGATGACATCTGAATCATGGGGAGGTCCCCATCCGGACACTATAAAATGAGACACAAACCATAACCAAGGTCTCTTTTGCTACGACAAGGGGTCCAGTTGTCATCTGTGGCATATGTATCTTGCTCTGTAAACCTGTATCTTGCTCTTGCTCTATGATTTGATCTTGCTCCCCTTCAATACATTTCACATCATGCTTACCTTACTCTGGTGCATCTGGTCATTCATTGTACAAGAGCACACCAAGAACCAAGAATACAGAATGAGATTGCCAAATTCAACAGCAGGTGGATTTTGAGATTCTTTGATTAGCCTAAAGGAATGTTGAGGTGGATGTGACTTTCTCCAGGTTCCTCAGGGAGAAACATAGAACAAAGAATCAATTCCTCAGTTCCCCTTTATCTGTATTTTCCATCTGGTGGGAGTTTCTGAAAAACAACTCAAGAACATAAGTTAGGATGCCATCTTTAGTTTCCATAGGGAACCAAAACACCCCTTGACTCTGGCTTGCCTGGACCATTGTCATTACTATCTTCCTCCTCATCAGGCATCCTGCCTATTCACTTTCCCAAGCTAGACAGGTGCCCAGAATTTCCCTTAAAGGGAGTTAAGATTTTTTCATTATTTCCATGCTTAGAGGGCCAGTGGTCCCCTAAGGGGAGTCCCTGCTCCTTCTCAAGGTCAATGACTCCTCTAATATAAGAGTTTCTTGTGATTTTGTCATCCTTCTCTTCCTGGTACAGAGAGAGAGACACTCTTACAAATGGGAGATTTCCTTTATAAATGTAAATTTCTCTTAATGAAATGGTAATTTTTACTTTCTTTGTAGAGCTTCTCCTGTGACTTCTGTTTCTCAAAATAATCCTTATGCCAGAAAAGGAATATTTTGGCATAGCATATTCTTGTGTCCTATAATGGTATTAATGAATTACTATTAATTTTTTTAAGTGAAATAAGAGTGTTGTGGTCATACAAAAGTCATAATTTTTTAAGTTGAAAATGAAATCATATAATGCCTGAAGCTTACTTAAAAGTTATATGTGGGGGATATGGGAGGATGGAGAAAGTTCAGCCAATGCTTATGAACTGGTCGTGGGAACATGGAGGACCATTAATCTATTGTCATCTTTTGTGTATGTCATAATCTTTTTTTTTTTGAGACAGAGTCTCACTTTGTTGCCCAGGCTAGAGTGCCATAGTGTCAGCCTAGCTCACAGCAACCTCAAACTCCTGGGCTCAAGCGATCCTTCTGCCTCAGCCTCCCGAGTAGCTGGGACTACAGGCATGCGCCACCATGCCCGGCTCATTTTTTCTATTTTTGGTAGAGACGAGGTCTTGCTCTTGCTCAGGCTGATCTTGAACTCCTGAGCTTAAGCAACCCTCCGTATCAGCTTCCCAGAGTGCTAGGATTACAGGCATGAGCCACTGTGCCCAGACAATCTCATAATTTTTTAAAAATTAGAAGGATGAAAAGAATGAGGAGAAAGAGAAAGAAAAGACAACTACACAACTAGGATCTGGTCTTACTCTAGGAGTCATCTCTCTCTTCACTTGGCGTCCAGATAATCAGTAGGACCCAGCATTCCCCAGCAATACGTTTTGTAAAGTAAGTGATTCTGTCAAGAGCAGTGTCATGGCACCTTCAGCAGGACAGCTGAAGAAAGGCTTTGACACCCAAGTCTGAACCACCTCAAGTTTCCCTGGCCAGTGCGAAGTGAAGTGAAGCTGTTACAGCAAGTGTTACAGTGGGTGGTCCTAAGGACAAACCGAGTGGCACACGGAGAGTTGGAGAATCAAAGTTTATTGGCCGGCGGGCTCAGAGGGGTCTTGCCACCAAATTCTGAGCCCTGCCTACCGGACTTTTCCCACTATTATTAAGTTGGGGTAGTCCGAGGGGTGGGGTATCAGGTTGCTAATACTCGCCAGGTAATAAGTTAGTATTATGCTGATGCGCCAGGTAACAGGTTAGTTGCTGGGCCAGGTAATAGGTTAGTGTTATGCTGATGCGGGTCTTCTGTGAGGG